>RJVU01002418.1:2749354-2815415 GCA_003731715.1 Anabarilius grahami | reverse complement strand
TTTTTTTTAAAAAAAAAATATTTTTTCTATATAAATATTATATATATATATAAACACATAAATAATTCATGCAAATATTACAATTCATCAAATAAAAAATATACACTTGCTCTTTATATATAAAAAAAATATTGTTGCTTGTCTTTTTTCTTTTTTGTTAGATGAGGACAGTTAACCACAAATGCAACTTTGCCTGCCTATAACACTTCAGAGCCCTCATTTCATTTCCCATGCCTGATTACACATTATGAAACACAACCACCCAAAACGACAATCTATGATCTTGAAAAAAAATCAGTACAATCAGAATCATCATCAGGTAGCAAAACCTCAAACCAAAGGCATTGTGTCTTTACCAAATGCAATGGAAATAAAACATCATCCCTCGGTTTCACAGACAAGGCTTAAAGGGTTAGTTCACCCAAAAATAAAAATTCAGTCATTAATTACTCACCCTCATGTTGTTCCACACCTGTAAGACCTTCATTCATCTTCAGAACACAAATTAAGATATTTTGATAACATCCGATGGCTCAGTGAGGCCTGCATTGCCAGCAAGATAATTAAACACTTTCAGACACCCAGAAAGCTACTAAAGACATATTTAAAACAGTTAATGTGACTACAGTGGTTCAACCTTAGTGTTATGAAGTGACGAAAATACTTTTAGTGCACCAAAAAAAAAAAAAAAAAAGACTTCAAAACGCTGCTTCATGAAGCTTTACAAATGTTTTGTTTGGTTTCGGAGTGTGTATCAAACTGCCAAAGCCCCCCATTGAACCAATGAAATTTCGAAACACTTATGATGTAACAAATCCTCATTTACTGAAATCACGTGACTTTAATGCTCCGAACCACTGATTCGAAACAAAAGATTCGTAAAGCTTTGAAGCTTCATGAAGCAGTGTTTTGAAATTGCGCATCACTAGATATTGTTGAATAAAGTTGTTATTTTGTGTGTGTTTTGTTTTGTTGCTTTCTGGGCATTTGAAAGTGTTAATTATCTTGCTGGCAATGGAGGCCTCACTGAGCCATCAGATTTTATCAAAAATATCTTAATTTGTGTTCTGAAAATTAACAAAGGTCTTACGGGTGTGGAACAACATGAGGGTGAGTAAATTAATGACAGAATTTTCATTTTTGGGTGAACTAACCCTTTAAGCTAGTCCCAGACTAAAATGCATGTTTGAACTGTTTTAACTGAAAGCAACTTGCACTAAAAAAATTTAAAATATGTCAGTGCCATTTGTTTTGTCTCAAGATAAACACCAGTAATGTTTTTTTCCACGGCACATTCATAAAATGCCCTTATTGAACTTAGGTCTAATCCTGGCTTAGTCTAAGCCCTGTCTGTGAAAACAGGCCTAAATGTCTATTGTTATTTGTAAGAACATGTATGGATGGATGTGAAATGGTTTTCTTCATCATCTGACAGAAAAAAAGTCTGACCTCATGAAGGACATGAATCGATGAGGGAGTGATTGTTTCCATCACGATAACCTGCATGAAAGGGCAGCCTCAGCATGCACGGATATCCATTGTCCCCCGCTATCAAAAGTATCAGAGCGCACATTTCAAAAAGTCACTGATAAGCATCTTGGTTCTCCTTAGCACTTGTGCCAGCTTCTTTATCTGAGCTTTCTTCAACATACAGAGGAGGGGAGAGACCTTTTGGCTCCTTTTTTGGTGGAGGCTTTGAAACAGAGATTGAATGATGTGAATTAAGGAGGGAAGAGAGCAGGGGTCCAAAGCTGCTGGAACAGAGCAAAAAGGGAAAAAAAATTCTCTCTCTACTTTTCAAACACACACTTTAACCTCCGTTGCTAAGCAACAACTGTAGTAAAATGAGTGACTCAGGGCTTGAGAACAAAGGGCCTTTAAATAACTTCCTGCAGTGGAGGATTAATTTGTTTCATTTAGTTAATGTTTAAGAAAATAGCATCATTTTTTCAAATGGTATAGCGGAACATTGTGACTGGATTAAAGATTCATGTTTGATCCCACAGATGTCTCAATAAACATAGATGACTGGTGGTGACAGCTGAAGGTTGAACTGCTCTGGATAAACTTGTCCATAGGTGTCACTTGGGTCATGCCCTCTTCTGCTTAAGGGTCAAGGCCAATGGAGATCACATTGTCTCTCTGAACAACTAGTTGCTGCCCAGCAGATACCTTATATGCAAATATGTAAGTTCTTCCCATGAACTTACTTGGAAATGGATGTGTTCTCTTTCAGATGAAAGTTAAGTGAAACATAAATGGACTCTTATTTCTCTGTTTCTGTCTTTCCAAAATATTAAGGACACCTAAAAAAATCTCTGAAGACCCTTTTCTTTTCATCCTTTGTGTATTCAGTCTTATATCTGTTATGCATTGCATATAATCTAATATTTCTAAGTACATTATAATTAGTCCTGTAAGCTGGAAGGGAATGTGGTAAAGTAGATTATGTTTTTACGAGGTGTAAAATAATTTTTCTGGCTTGTGGGCTTGGTATTAATTTGGCTTTAATATGTCTGAGACTTTTCAGAGACTAAAAAGAGGAAAATCAAAAACAGAATGCATGGAATCCATCATTTGACAACATGAATTAATTTTCTATACAAAGACATCATTTTACAACAGCATTGCTACAACAAATCAAGAAATGAATGATATAACTTTTAAGGGATGTTTGAAAATCCAAATTTAATTTCCACAGTTATTGGGTATTGTAAAAATATGAACTAGAACTAGTGACCTTTGCAGTTTTCATATAAGTCATTGCATCATTCCATTACTGTATTGCTATTTTTGGAAAGTAGGAGACATTTACAGTGGTTTGATTGATCAGTTTCTGTCTGGCCAGTTTCAGTCCAATTATTCTACAGCTCCCAGACCCTCAACAGCTCACTCTCTCTAATTGGTTGAAAAACACCCCAGCTGGTACATTTGGGCAGTTATATAGTGTAACCAATATCAGCTCCCATGGCAGCAATTTGCTAAGCATGGTCTTGGTGTTATACGGGCATACTGCTTCTCTCACAAACACTGAATACACTTCATTAGTGTGATGAACAGCACCAGAAAAGTCTATACTCTCAGTTTGGAAGAGGAGGAAACAGTGGAGGATATGTTTGCATTGTGTTTCATGTGCAAATATTGGGGGTCTGCAAACTTTCATTTCTAAATAATCAACTGAAATGCTATAGTGTTATCAATGCCATGTGGCATAAATAAACAAAACAAATTACTTTAACATACACATTCAAAATTTGGAGTCAGTGAGATTTTTATTTATTTATTTAAATAGTACTTTATTCATCAAGGATGCATTAAATTGATCAAAATTTACAGTGAAGACATTTATAATGTTACAAAAGATTTGTGACCCTGGACCACAAAACCAGTCACAAGTTGCACGGGTACAGGTCCTTCTCAAAAAATTAGCATATTGTGATAAAGTTCATTATTTTCCATAATGTAATGATAAAAATTAAACTTTCATATATTTTAGATTCATTGCACACCAACTGAAATATTTCAGGTCTTTTATTGTTTTAATACTGATGATTTTGGCATACAGCTCATGAAAACCCAAAATTCCTATCTCAAAAAATTAGCATATCATGAAAAGGTTCTCTAAACGAGCTATTAACCTAATCATCTGAATCAACTAATTAACTCTAAACACCTGCAAAAGATTCCTGAGGCTTTTAAAAACTCCCAGCCTGGTTCATTACTCAAAACCGCAATCATGGGTAAGACTGCCGACCTGACTGCTGTCCAGAAGGCCATCATTGACACCCTCAAGCGAGAGGGTAAGACACAGAAAGAAATTTCTGAACGAATAGGCTGTTCCCAGAGTGCTGTATCAAGGCACCTCAGTGGGAAGTCTGTGGGAAGGAAAAAGTGTGGCAAAAAACGCTGCACAACGAGAAGAGGTGACCGGACCCTGAGGAAGATTGTGGAGAAGGACCGATTCCAGACCTTGGGGGACCTGCGGAAGCAGTGGACTGAGTCTGGAGTAGAAACATCCAGAGCCACCGTGCACAGGCGTGTGCAGGAAATGGGCTACAGGTGCCGCATTCCCCAGGTCAAGCCACTTTTGAACCAGAAACAGCGGCAGAAGCGCCTGACCTGGGCTACAGAGAAGCAGCACTGGACTGTTGCTCAGTGGTCCAAAGTCATTCGGAAATCAAGGTGCCAGAGTCTGGAGGAAGACTGGGGAGAAGGAAATGCCAAAATGCCTGAAGTCCAGTGTCAAGTTCCCACAGTCAGTGATGGTCTGGGGTGCCATGTCAGCTGCTGGTGTTGGTCCACTGTGTTTTATCAAGGGCAGGGTCAATGCAGCTAGCTATCAGGAGATTTTGGAGCACTTCATGCTTCCATCTGCTGAAAAGCTTTATGGAGATGAAGATTTCGTTTTTCAGCACGACCTGGCACCTGCTCACAGTGCCAAAACCACTGGTAAATGGTTTACTGACCATGGTATTACTGTGCTCAATTGGCCTGCCAACTCTCCTGACCTGAACCCCATAGAGAATCTGTGGGATATTGTGAAGAGAAAGTTGAGAGACGCAAGACCCAACACTCTGGATGAGCTTAAGGCCGCTATCGAAGCATCCTGGGCCTCCATAACACCTCAGCAGTGCCACAGGCTGATTGCCTCCATGCCACGCCGCATTGAAGCAGTCATTTCTGCAAAAGGATTCCCGACCAAGTATTGAGTGCATAACTGAACATAATTATTTGAAGGTTGACTTTTTTTGTATTAAAAACACTTTTCTTTTATTGGTCGGATGAAATATGCTAATTTTTTGAGATAGGAATTTTGGGTTTTCATGAGCTGTATGCCAAAATCATCAGTATTAAAACAATAAAAGACCTGAAATATTTCAGTTGGTGTGGAATGAATCTAAAATATATGAACGTTTAATTTTTATCATTACATTATGGAAAATAATGAACTTTATCACAATATGCTAATTGTTTGAGAAGGACCTGTATATGTGTAGCATCAGCCAACATTGTATGGGTCAAAATTATCAATTTTTCTTTTATGCCAAAAATCATTAGGATATTAAGTAAAGATCATGTTCCATGAAGATATTTTGTAAACTTCCTACCATAAATATATATAAAAAATATTTTTATGAGTGGATCTGCATCGCTAAGGACTTCATTTGGACAACTTTAAAGGCATTTTTTTGTTTGTTTGTTTTTTTGCACCCTGAGATTCCAGATTTTTTAAATAGCTGTATCTTTGCCAAATATTATCCTAACAAACCATACATCAATGGAAAGCTTATTCATTCAGCTTTCAGATGATATATAAAACTCAATTTCAAAAAATACCCTTATGACTGGTTTTGTGGACCAGGGTCACATTTCTGTTTCCAACAAATGATCTTCTTTTGAACTTTCTATTAATTCTGGGAAACAAATTCACAAGATATTTAGCAACACAATTAGTTTCAACATTGATCATAATAATACTCACCAAACCAGCATGAATTAGAATGATTGAAATGAGAATGATCCTGTGACACCAAAGACTGGAGTAATGGCAGCTGAAAATTCCGCTTTACCATCACAGGAATAAATTTTTAAAATATATTAAAATAGAAAACGGTTATTTAAAACAGTAAATAATATTTTACAATATTACAGTTTTTACAGTATTTTTGAATGATAGTATACAAGCTTAATTTAAATATTTAGTGTTGCATGTGCACAAATGGAGGTTATTAATGGTTTCATTCTGTAAAGAAATATTCTGTATTTCAGCACATTGCAGCAGCTGAGTTGCTGTTCCATCAATTAACAAAGATCACGCAGAAGGGGCGTACATCAAAAAAAAAAAACATCTTTAGCCCGCAGAAAGAAGCACTGCTGTGAAATATGCACATGTGGTGAGTGCCATCGTGTGAGGAAAACAGACTCCAGGCCACGCCATTGTGTTCCAGGTGGTTCCAGTTTCAAGCCTCCCTGGTGTGCATTCTCAGTGCCATGAAGGGCTGAAAGCAGTGTGGGGGATGGACCAGCACTCCATATGACATCAGGAGCTCATGTGTTAGTTGTGTTAACTGAATGAGACAGTTTATTGGAGACGGGAATTTACAGTATGTGACTCCCAGTCTGTGCTATTAATGGAAAAACTCCATCCTCATTGGTGTTAATAATATAAAACTGCCTCATTTTGCTCTATCCTGACTCAGAAAGCGCAGTGCAATTTTAAGATGAAAGCTCCCCCTGTTGTGTTAGCAAAACAGCTGTGACCACAGAGCAATGAAACTTTGAGTATACTAAAGGTGAAACCTTTTTAAGACTGTATACAAGGTATTTAAGGGATAGTTCACACAGAAATTAAAATTCTTTCATCAATCACTCATGCTCATCTTTTGAAAAATGTTGGTCCCTTTTTTGGCAATATAATGAAAATCAATAGGGTCTAATATTGTTTTTTAGTCCACATTGACAACTATCAGTTTTATGGACAGAAACTACGAAAAAAAAAAAAAAAAAAAAAAAAAAGTAAAAAAAAGAGGCATACTGGTTTGGAACCAAATAAGGGTAAGTAAATGAAAACAGAATTTGAGGGGCCATTTACACAACTAAAAACTTTTTATGAGTTTTGGCAGTTCATTTTGACGACAACAGCGTTTTGGGGTCCTGAAAACTCTAAAAACAGGTTTCAAAGTGCAAGTTTTTGAAAATTATACTTTTATTGTCCCTGTGTAAACTACAAAAACGGTGACGTCATGCGCATGCTTATTACATGTTCAGTTTATAGGCACGTAGTTTTTCTTTACAAAGTGACCTCAACAACTATTGGCCTGGCATGCATAATACAGCGTTTTTAATCGTTTTTGTAGATCCGTGTGAACAGGGATTGTTTTGACAAAAGTTAATAATTAATAATAATTAATTATAACAATAATAATTAGTTACACTTAAATAGCGCTTTTCTAGGCACTCTAAGCGCTTCACATTGAAGGCTAGAATCTCCTCAACCAATGTGCAGCACCCACCTTGATGATGCGACGGCAGGCATATTGCGCCAGAACACCCACCACACACCAGTTTATTTGTGGAGAGGAGACAGAGTGATGAAGCCAATCAGTGTATGGGGATGATTATTAGGCCATGTTGGACAGAGGCCAATGGGCAAATTTGGCCAGGATGCCGGAGTTGTACCCCAACTCTTATTCGAAGGACATCCTGGGATTTTTAATGACCACAGAGAGTCAGGACCTCGGTTTAATGCCTCATCTGAAGGATGGTGCTTCTGACAGTATAGTGTCCCCATCACTATACTGGGGTGTTAAGACCCACACAGACCACAGGGAGAGAGTGAGCACCCCCTACTGGCCTCACTAACACAAAGTTGTCATGTAAACATGCTCTTAATTTTTGGATGAACTATCCCTTTAAGAGTATTGAAAATAATGAATAACTGAAATAAGTGAAAGCAACGCTAATACATTTAGAAAGAAACGTTTCCATTATTTGTCAAAAATGTTGTCATCTTTTGTCCTTTGAATAAACCAAATTACAAATTTGGTATGCCTGTTGTCACTTGATTTTCTCAATGTTCAAAATTCACCATCAGGATCTACTGAATGAAAGGCCATAAGTTTAAATGACTTCATCTAATAACTCTGAGGACAGAACCCAAAACCATGTCAAGCTTTCACGTTTTTCCCAGAAGGACAGTGTCTTTACTGAGGAAGCTCCTTTGATATACCACATGCACATGGCGGAATACTGTGTGCTGTTTTGAAGTCTCTAATTGGCTCCTTGTTTTTGGTAATGGAAACATTATATAAGAGATTCCTTATGTGTTGCATGCTAAAAAAAACAAAACAGAACAATCCCGTCATGTGCTTCACATCTAAATGAAAGATGTAATTCATCCATTGTCAAACACCAAATAATTTATCAGTTTTGACAATCAGTTTAATTCTATTAGTGGTCTCATGAAAAACTGATTGTTTTGGTCCCACAAAAAAGAAAAAAAAAAGATTGGTCATCGCAGAGCTTGCAAAAAGCTTCTCTTTTAGGTGCATCTTAGGAATGTAAGTTGAAGGCTTAGTTAAGGGGTTTACAATTGTCTTTTCTATAAACATTATACTATAGCTAACTAGTAGAAGCCTTCAACTGTCACTTTCAGTATTTATTATTAATATCACACAGTTGTCTCTGAAAATGTCCTGTGCATTTAAATGCTAGTCTTGCTTGTGGTTTGCATGCGAGAGTGCTGAGAGTGTCTGTTATGGACTGGCACATCAGGAAAGGTGTGGTGAATGCAAAAACTGTACTACGCCCAGGAGATTGTGCAACAAGACTGTCACCTAAACCGCAAATGCTTCCCTTGCAGAGCCACATAACTGTCTTGACTAAATGAATAATTTCTGTCACCTGCTTCTCTGTCCTTTGACAATATAACTGCTGCATTTTGTCATGCAACAAAGACACTGAAGATTAAGATTGTGAAGCGTGTAGAAAGTTTGTTTGTGACCTATTCTATGACCATTGTTTAGAGAGAGATCTCTTCCAAAATAAATGTAGTTTTATTTTCTTGGTTAATATTGTTGGTGGATGTGGTTTTCCATACAGCAATTAGATATATTAAAACAAACCACCTTGTGAACAGGGCCAGAAGATGATTTGTTTTATTCACATGTCAGCAGAGCCATCAAAATGTAGCTATGCATTCCAGCATCTGTATCAGACATGCATTGATTTATAATCTACTCGAAATTGGATCCTTGCAGGCGCTTTTGCCCAAAGCTATTTACAACAGAAGAACAAAGCAATTCGTCACAGAGGCAATTATATTTGTAATATACAATGCCAAGTTTAATAAAAACTAGATTAGAAAAAAAGATGTTTTTATGTCTATGTGAGGGCATTACTTTAAGAAGAATTTTGTTTTAGTGCACATGGAGTATTGTGTATACAAAATATGTCGTTTTAAAAATAGGCCTATATCTTGTTATAACGGTTGTCTTTATGACATATTTCGTTATTATGATATATATAGATTTAACAAGAAAAATTATTATGAGAAAATTTATTGTTTCAATGACATAACATGACATAAAAATATGTGGCGTCAATGCATCAATGTGTGTGTGTGTGTATATGTGTGTGTGTATATGTGTGTGTGATTACTTACAGCACTATCAGGGGTTAAAGACCATGCTAACCTATTTGAGCATATACTCAGTGCCACCACAAGAGGTTACTATGCAGGGCAACTTCAGTCCAGGAGGGCCACTGTGCTGCAGAGTTTAGCTCCAACCCTAATCAAGTACACCTGAACTAGCTAATCAAGGTATTCAGGATTACTAGAAACAGAGATTATATATTATAGGGAGATGAGAGAGTCTGTATCTCTTACCATTGGAGAAAGCGTAACGGCTAACTTAATCACGTGTGGCACCTCTCAGCCTATCGTGTAATGGCAGTGACATCAGTCGCAACATTCCCTAGTCTGCCTTCTCTTAAAAAAATACATTTTTATCAAGCTAAAATCTACATATAGTTCCCAACGAAAGTATTGTTTAGTGTAAAACATGCTGAAGATTAGCAAACAGGTTGTCGAATAATTAAAGGTGCCCTAGATTCAAAAATTGAATTTACCTCGGCATAGTTAAATAACAAGAGTTCAGTACATGGAAAAGACATACAGTGAGTCTCAAACTCCATTGTTTCCTCCTTCTTATATAAATCTCATTTGTTTAAAACACCTCCGAAGAACAGGCGAATCTCAACATAACACCGACTGTTACGTAACAGTCGGGGTGTACGCCCCCAATATTTGCATATGCCAGCCCATGTTCCCAACATTATGAAAGGCATTAGACAAGGGCAGAACGTCTGAATCTGTGCACAGCCGAATTATCAGACTAGGTAAGCAAGCAAGAACTATAGCGAAAAATGGCAGATGGAGCAATAATAACTGACATGATTCATGATAACATGATATTTTTAGTGATATTTGTAAACTGTCTTTCTAAATGTTTTGTTAGCATGTTGCTAATGTACTGTTAAATGTGGTTAAAGTTACCATCGTTTCTTACTGTATTCACGGAGACAAGAGCCGTCGCTATTTTCATTTTTAAACACTTGCAGTCTGTATAATGCATAAACAACTTCATTCTTTATAAATCTCTCCAACAGTGTAACATTAGCCGTTAGCCACGGAGCATAGCCTCAAACTCATTCAGAATCAATGTAAACATCAAAATAAACACTGTACTTACGCGATTAGACATACTGCATGACGAACACTTTGTAAAGATCCATTTTGAGGGTTATATTAGCTGTTTGAACTTTTTTTATGTTGTTTAAGGCAAGCGCGAGCTCCGTGGGCGTAGAGCACGAGATTTGAAGGGCCACACACCCTGAATCGGCTCCTTTCTAATTATGCCCCAGAATAGGCAGTTAAAAAAATGAATTAAAAAAAATCTATGGGGTATTTTGAGCTGAAACTTCACAGACACATTCAGGGGACACCTTAGACTTATATTACATCTTTAAAAAAAAATTCTAGGGCACCTTTAAATGATTAGCTATTTCCCCACAAAAGCTGTTTAATCAGCACAGTGAAGCCTCTCATCCATTGACATCCATTCAAAAAACAGCCTCTGGTCTCCTCCCCTGCGTATCGCCAGAGGCATAGCATTAGCATTAGCCGTTACGCTTTTTTGGCTAAAGGTTGCAGGCTTGCCTTCCAGTGGCTTTGCTAGAAAGGTATAGGCAAGTGAGTTTTTAACAAGGTTGGAGCTAAACCCTGCAGGACAGTGGCCCTCCAGGACCAAAGTTGCCCATCCTTGCTCTAGAGAATGTTTGGAACTGATCTGCTTACTGCGCAGTATACATCAATAATATGTGAAATATCACACAACGTAATAAATTAAATAGTAATATGCTACATTGGTGTCACATGATGTCATTACCATGCAAACTTATTACCTTAAACTCTATTTCGCATCCAATTTTGTTAATGTCTGTTTAAATAAGAGATTACCTTTCATACTATCTTTCATATGATTTATTCTTCACCCTTACTATATACAGAGTAATTTATTCCAAGTTTCTGAGACTGAAAGGCTACCGGTTTCTAGATTACCATTTAGGATCTGTTTCAGATTAATATGCAAACGCATATCAAAGCATTATCGGCAGACATCTGCCGAAGAACTTTGCTGCAGAAAAGTACACGCCTCCAAGGAATTTCCACAGGAAATTGGAAATCTCTGCACAGCTGGGAGACAAATACCTTTCCAAGAGTAAATGAAGGCAATTTATGTGCCCCCTTAAGGTGCTGCTTGCTCTGAAACAAACACACTTGGTATTTGGACCATATAATTGTTTGGTTAAAGCCCCTATAGGGAGACTGTAACAGCCAAAACAAGGTATTTACATATATTACATTAGTATGCAGGGTGCCTTTAAGAGACTTTGTTACTGTGCAAGGAAAAGTAGCTGACAAGTCTGTGCTACCAGTTTATTATACTTTATTATGCTCTTATTTTTAATGTTCACAAAGAGCTACTCCATGTATGAGCTTCCTGTTTACCTGCCATTAAATGTGTGCAATACAGACTTTTCACTGTCAATCTCTGATTCCATGGATTAAACTACTGTTATCCAGGTAAAGCACTACAAAAATTATTTAGCTTTGAGACAAGTCTACAGGTGGGAAGGCGAGTGGCGCTTCACTTAAGAGACCTTTAAGACGAGTACTCCAGCCTTCCAACAGCCTGCCACGAGCCTCAGCAGAGAGATGTGTGGGTGCCCTGAAGATCTGTGGTGCGAGGACCTGGAAGCCACAGTAGTTGAGGACACCATTCTATAAAAGAGAAAACAGCACAACAGTCTCAGGTTAGTATTACATGCAAACTCATTAATAGAGTGCAAAATTAAGCCTGGTTGAGGTAAAAGAATAAGGGATGAAACTTCTTACCTGAACTGGCCACAGAGTAACATTCATGTCTCCAATGATCTCACTGGAGTTGAACATGGTTTCATGGGAACCAGTGGTGAAGGATAACATGGCTTTCTTTTCCTGAAATAAAAAACAACACTCAAATTACACCGATACTAACAGCCCTCTCACATTTCATTAAACCAACATGTTAACCTTTTGTAATGAATGCATGTAATGAAAAAAAGAAATTGTGATTTGTAGGCCCTACCCTGAAGATGCCCTCACTGTAGCGTTTTTCCAAAGTGTAAGCAAAACCATAGGTAAGAACTCGATCCATCCAACCTTTCATGATGGCAGGAACAGAGAACCAGTACATGGGAAACTGGTAGAAAAACAATAAAACATAGTAAAAAAAATAAATAAAACCTACAAGAACAACTCCCAAACCCCTCCCCCGTGAAAAAAAAGTGCCATACCTGAAAGATAACAATATCTGCTTCTTTTAGTTTCTTTTGCTCCGCTACGATATCAGAAGCTAGTCGGCCATCCTGCCAGGCCAGCATGGTCTCATCTTCATAGCAAAAGTTTTCTGGGTTCTTCAATGGTCCTGAAACAACAACAAAAAAAAAAGTGCAAGAACTGCTATTGCGCTCAGATACAGGCACACGTTTTAAGTTTAGTATTATTTTCTAAACAAATATAACACTGCCTCCCACACCAGTAATATCCTCTTTGGTTGCTGTGGCCTTAAATTTCATTTCATACAGGTCAGACACAAGCACAGTGCAGCCCCGTTTCTCCAGCACATCCACAGCAGCATCTTTCACAGCCGCATTGAAAGATCCCGCACTCTGGTGCGCGTACACGATCAACACTGTCTTTGAATCTGAAAAAAAAATCCAAAAGATAAACAAACAAACAAACACATTAAAATTACAGTCCAAAAGAACGTACCCATGTTTCTCATCCACACGTCTCAAAGCATCTACTAAACACAAACAGCTTCGTGAGCTTCTTTTAAAATCTCAATCACCTGAGCATAGTAATTTCATTAATGGCAGCCTACCAAAAACAAAAATTTTAGGCCAAAAAAATAAAAAAATAAAAAAACAAATAAGTGTTTCTTAACTGGATGCATTTCTTTTCAAAAGCGGCATAGGAATCTTTAAAAAAAAAAAACACCTAGAATCGCATTCTAAGTTTAACTTTTTGCCATTAGATGTCAACATGCACCAGCAACTGAAGCTATACACATGTCTGAGTCATACAAATAAAACATATACAGTATCTCACAAAAGTGAGTACACCCCTCACATTTTAGCAACCCTTTTAGTATATCTTATCAAGCGACAATACTGTAGAAATTAAAATTGTATATACTTTAGAGTAGTCTATCCGCTGCTTGTATAGTAGTACAGATTTACTGTCCTCTAAAAATAACTCAACATACAGCCATTATTGTCTAAATAGCTGGCAACAAAAGTGAGTACACCCTAAGTGAACATGTCAAAACCGTGTCCAAAGTGTCAATATTTTGTGTGAGCACCACTGTTAATCTAGCACTGCCTTAATCCTCCTGGGCATGGAATTCACCAGAGCTGCACAGATTGTTGCTGGGATCCTCTTCCACTCCTTCATAATGACATAACAGAGCTGCTGGATGCTAGACACATGGCACTTCTCCACCTTCTGCTTCAGGTCACCCCACAGGTGCTCAAATAAGGTTCAGGTGTGGAGACATACTTGGCCACTCCATCACATTCAGCTTCCACAGCAAGGCAGTTGTCATCTTGGCGGTGTGTTTGGGGTCGTTTATCATGTTGGAAAACTGCCATTCGGCCCAGTTTCTGAAGGGATGGCATCACGTTCTGCTTCAGAATGTCACAGCACATGTTGGAATCCATGTTCCCCTCAATGAAGCAGAGCTCCCCAGTATCAGCAGCAATCATGCAGTGTGCGGCATATGGCCTGAGCACTGACAAGCTGACCTTCCACTTAGGCAACCTCTAAAGCAATGCTGGCAGCACTCATGCGTCTGTTTTTTGAAGCCAGCTTCTGCACCTGATGCACAGCACGAGGACTCAACTTCTTTGGTCGACCCTTGCGAGGTCTGTTCCATGTGGAACCTGTCTTGGAAAACCTCTGTATGACCCTGGCCACTGTACTGTAACTCAGTTTCAGGGTGTTACCGATCTTCTTATAGCCTAGGCCATCTTTGCACAGCATCTTGAAACATACGTTTCTTCATTTCTGTATAAAACATCTGTTTTAATGAACAGGAATTTTCAGTTCCACACATCCTAGAACCTATATAGCGATTTATATGACATTTACATTTAAGGCTTATAGCAGACTCAATGCCTAAATAATTGTTTATTTATTGCTTATAGTGAAAGCTCTTTCCAGCTGAGTCTAGAATTTCTGTTTTATGAATTCTAGATTCTTTTGGGATATTCTTTAGGGTTGAAATAATTTGTGGATCTACTGAAGGAAGGTCATCAAATCGATCAATATAATGTGTGAATTGAGACTGGATTGACACAGTTTTCAGCTCATTTAGATCTGCATTTTTCACACCAATGCTCACTATCACTATTTCAAGATCTTTCAGGGCCACGGCAAGTCCTATTATTTCATCACTAGATGAGCTGCTACTCAACAATATTAGTATTTGAGGAATTCCATGAAGTCGTCTACTCCCAGATGAAGAAGTGCAGAACTGCACCAGTGTTAGCTAGTTGTCCACCTTTGTGTTTCAGGACCTTTATGGCATTTAGAACCTCTGTCTTTGTTGAGTAAGTCTTGAGATAGAAGTCAACCACTGGATTGTCACTGTACTGAACCACAGATACTCTGTATTTGCTCTCATCCACATTAAGTTTCTCAACAACTCTTTGAACAAAATCACACACTGCACCAAATCCACTTTTAGTACCATAAGAACCATCCAAAAGGAACACAATATCTTTTGCAACATCTTTGGCATCAACTAAGATACAGTACACCAATGAGAAACAAAGAATTGCACAGCATAAATAAATAAAGCACCAGCATATAGAAGGCCACAGCAAATACAAATCTAAAATGTTCTTACCTTTCTTAAGAATGACCTTCAGTTCTTGATCTGGAAGGTTCACATAGTTCTTGAGCCTTTCCTGAACCGTGTTGAGCTGACTGAATTCCTTCACATTGAAAGCAAATGATGGATTGTGAGAGATGGCCTCAATCTGTTTAGGGTCTGCATTTTTCACTCCAACACCAAAAGGTACAACTCCCTCAGTCTTTAGGGCAACCGCAGGTTCACTGACACTATCTCTTGATCTTCCCCCCGTCAAAACAATCAAAAATTGGGGAACATTTTCGTCAGCTCGACTGCCGTATTCTGCTGACAAGATGGTGTTTTTCATGAAAGTCAAGGCAGCACCAGTATTCAAACTTCTGCCACCTGCCAGAGTGAGTCCTTTTACAGCTCTCAGCACCTCATCTTTGGTTTGGTAGGTGTTCAGGTAGAAGTTAGGACTAGGTCTCTCACTATGCTGGACCACAGAAACTCGTACTTTATTAATGCCTATATCCAGAGGCTCAATGACTTTGGAAATGAAGTCACGGATGTAGGGAAAGTCACCTCTGACATCATTAGAACCATCGATCAAGAATGCAACATCCCTTTCTCCACCAGAGGGAAAAATTTTAAAAGATTTAAAAAAAAAAAAAAGAAAAAGAAACAAAAATATTAAATACAATAAAATGCTTAAATATCTACAACATAGAGTTACATTGTACATTTCTGAATACAAAAGTAAAACAATAAAAGTGTAAAAAAAATAGGTGCAAAAAGTAATTTGTTCTCAGACTTTACAGTAATACTGTAAACACCTCACCTATTTTTTATATTATATTAATATAATTATTTTATGTTATTCCTTATACACATCTACATTTATTAACTAAAACATTATTTTTCTAAACTTGTTGGTTCATTTTGTGAGCTCCAGGCAAGTTTTTCAGAGAACGGTCATTTTAGCAAATGTTCTTAGAGGTTCTACTTGTGGATGCCATTGTTTGCCACATTCCACTTTTAACATGGAATTAATATAAGAAACTAAATGTTGTTGTTTTTATTTACATTTGGGATGACCATCATTAGGCCAATGGCCCTTTAAAAATGAAACAAAGATTTTTTATGAAGTCATGTCAGCATGATTCAGCTCACCTGTTGTTGTATTGGTCTCCCCAACAACAGTGATCAGTGGTGTCATAATCTGCTCAACAACACTTGACAAGTCAGCAAAATTACTTCTGTAGTATGCCAAACCTTCAACAAATGCAATAGTTTTCAGTAAACGCTCTTCCACTTGGCCAGCTCCAACAGCAAAAGTCAAAACACCCTCTACCCGCTTCACTTCATCTTGAGATGGTCCTCCTGTTATTAGCACCAGTACCTGCTGGATCCCCTGTCTCCGACGAGACCCGGCTGCGGGCTGAAAGAGGTTGTCTAGGGCATACTGTAGGGCTGCACCAGTGTTCAATGCTTCTCCTCCCATCAAACTCAGCTGATCAATGGCAGAGAGAACATCCTGTTTGGTTTTGTGAGTCTTCAGATAAAACTCAGTTCTCTGCCCATCTGAAAACTGCATTAGTCCAATGCGCACTCCCTCAGGTCGAACGTCCAGTCTGTTCACCACGCCAGTTATGAAATCCAGCACAAATTGAAAGTTACTTCCAACATAGCTAGATCCATCCACCAAGAAGACAATGTCTCGGACAACTCTTGGGGTGCCAACATCCACAACTGGGTCTAGAAGATTTTATGTGATCACAATTTTAGATATCAAAGTACTTTTTAAATTAAGTTAAAAAATCTCACTTTGTATAAGATAAAAATCAATGGGCAAAAGTGCATAAGGAAATATATATAGTTGTACAGCACTTAATTTATCTATTTATCTTATTAACTTAAATTAATAACTTATGAGCAACACAATCTGAATTTTTTTATAAGCAAAATGAGTATGTTTGTAGAATATTACCAGTTTCAGTCGGATCCTCTGACACAACAACGCCAGACAATGTAGAGAGAGGGGAGATGATTTCTCTGGGGTTACGCAGCAACATCCTGAAGTCCTTCAGTATGAAAACCACACTTTCATCAAAAGCTATTTGCCTGAGCTCAGCCTCATCAGCAGCTCTGGAGCCAGCAGCCAAAGTAAGAACACCCATTTGACGAAGAGCTTCAGCCGGCTGTTGGACACTGTCTTTAGATTTTTTACTGGTCAGGAGCAACACAAGCTGTGGCACTTGATCTTGAATGCGGCTCCCACTCTCAGCTCTGAGCATGTTGGTTCTCACAAAATCCAGGGCAGCACCAATGTTGACTTCACCCGAAGGTTTGTGTTTTATTTTTGCGAGAGCAGAGATTAGGGATTCTTTTGAACTGAATGAGTTGAGGTTGATCTCTGATCTTGGGGTGGTGGAAAACATGGCCACTCCGACCTGCACCTGATCAGGTCCAATTGGCATGGTGTCAATAAACCTTTTGACGAATTCTCGCACTGCATTGACCATGGTGGTACCCATGCTACTGTCGATGAGGAAAATTATATCTCTCTTTCCAACAGCCAAAGCTAAAAGGGGAAAAAAAGAACAATTCCACTTAGTCTTTCTGCAAATTCAAACCAAAATCAAGTAACCTATGAAGCAGTTAGCGCTCATCATTCATTTAAAATTTATGTTTTACAGATATTAACTATCACCATTTATACCTGCCATAAAGATAACATATATAAATCATATAAGTAGTAAAAATCATGAAAATCAATCAGCATAAAGTGATAATTTATTTCAAAGCATGGAAATGGATTACAATGCTATGACCTAAATTTAATAATATCCTAAACATAAACATACAAGAAGTGGTAATGGGTTGCATGATGTGCTACTCTTGGTTTAGTCTAAATATTGTATATTAGAGAAAACACAAACCCTGAAAAGAACAGTGCACTACAAAAAATTGTTTTGTATAGTTCATTTGCAAACGTGTATGTTGTTTACAGCACTCAAAATATGGCACATGTAAGTGTTGCCACTAAAAAAAAGAAAAGATAATCAGAATGATAAAAAGAGAAAAACATACAACCATACTGATAGAGCAAGCAATAATCTTAGACCGCTTGTTTAAGATTATTTCTATGAGTAAGTAACCTTTTGTAAAGCACCGCTCACTCGACGCGTCTGTTTCAGCACTTCTACAGACCTACAGACACGCGAGCGCGCTCCCCTCACGATAAAGTGCACGAGCGCCAGGCGCGTTCTCTGCGAGGCGTTCTAACCATAAATATCTATGCTTCTAATAACGTACTGGTTCTATCACTGACGGATGCGCATAATCTTCAGGAACACTGACATTTCTCTGTTCTTGCTCAGCTTCATCTGCCAGTTTATGCCTCGCTCTTCATAGCTCTGCTGCCGCCATGTTCCCAACACCTGGCCCCGCCTTGACGCAATGATTGACAGGGCGGGGCGGAGTGATCGGCTCCAAATGCATTTTGAAATTCACATTGAATTTTGCTACATTCACTGCGGGACATTTAATGAAAATGCATTTGCAAGTGTCGTAACTGTGAGTGTAAATGCAATTAAAAAAAAAAACATTTAAATGGTCATTTTGATACAATTTTTGCTAAAACATGTTGAACATATATAACCATTTCTGTAATACGTTTTAATACACTAAAGGTTGGAATTGAAAGTGTTCCTTACATATTGTCAAATAAACCTAATCCATGGATATTGACATGCAGCCAGGAGTGTTTCCTGACATTTATATGTGCCTGATTTCGACGCCGGGGAAATACATAAAGCTAATCTGCCTGTGAATATTTTATGTACAATATAGGTAGGTTTAAATCCGAGTAATCACTTACATCAATGTTATATATATGGTCTTATTGCCCAGCCCTAAAACTTGTTTAGTTTTTGTCAGTGTTTATTTAAAAACACCAAATTATGCAGAATATAAGATGGTAAATATTTGATTGATGAGTTGTCAACATAATAGCAAAACAATATATGATTTTACCTCAAAATCCAACAATTTGACACAAAATGATAACTGCAAATCCATGTTTCTCTGCTGGAGTCCAGCTGTTTCTGTGAATTGCAGTGATATATTTGCTTCTTTTTTTTCTGTAGCTGGGTCATTCTACAGAAACGTCCACTTTTCTGTCCCTAGACTTTACAGAAATATTACACTTGAAAAACACTTTAGGATTACATTTTTTATATATTTTAATATGAAACAATATGTTATTTGAACAATTAAACCTTCTTGAGCCATCAATGTGGCAATATTTGTTTTTTAATTAATTATAAAAATTCCAAGCGCCACAGAAGTGCTCGTCCCCACAGTCATGTACAGAAGAAAAGTGCTTTATTTTGATCTCAGAAACAGGTTTTTCTACCATTTCAAATACAATAATGTATGCATAACTATCAAATATATAATGTAAATGACATAAGAAAAACAAATGCCAAATAAATATTATAAAATATTTAATGAATGTAGTGGTCCCCTGGTGTTGTGTCACTGGTGTTACCTTAAACAAAAATCTCTTATTTTGAAAGAAAAAAAAAATCACACTGATGACATCACTTGACTTCCTTCTTCCTATTTCCTGAAGATCAATGAAGAAAGGCCAATGGAAAGTCCCCTATCTCTTTTCAATTATCAGAAATTTTAATTATAAAATCATAATTTCATATGAAGCTTTTAGTTGAAGTCACTGGTGTGACCTACTTTATTGCTAGGGAATTTTAAAAAACTAGAATACAAATGGATTAAATTACTTAATTTAATGAATGTATCATGATTGACAACATGTGGATTGATTCCTTGCAGCAGCCATTTTGTAAAATGCATTTTTCATTAAAAATGTCACTGGTGTTACTGTCACTGGTGTTATCTTTTTATGAAAATGTCACTGGTGTTACCGTCACTGGTGTTACCCGTTTATAGATAAACTTTATTTAAAGCTATTCATTTAGTTATTTTGCATAAAAAAGCACTAAGATTACATGATTCTAACTTTTCTTTCTCATTGTTAATCCTCCTTTGGGCAGGTGTGGCTAAATTAAGGGTATATGGCTAAATTCAGTGCAGTGACTTTACGGACAGCGTATTTTACAAACAGTTTTAAAATGTTTTTATGATCTTTTACTGACTGCTTTCACTAAGTGTCAATGATAGTCTTTGATTGTATACCAAATGTAAAAATTTAGTCCAATCTACTTAATTATAGTTGAAAAATTAAGGATCTTTTGTCCTATGTATACGTCACTGGTGATTCATTGTGTCACTGGTGTTACTGTTTTTTGTCTGTAACATTAAATAAAATGTGTCATATGTGACATGATGATAATTTTACATTAATTGAATTCTGCGACACTCAAGAATTAAGATGTAAAGCATTGCATCATTACTTTTTATAACTGTTTTTCAAATATTTTCATTGTTATAGCAAATACATGGTTGCGCAATTGAATTATCATCATTCAATCACACTTTTAACTAACCTGATTAAAATAAATAACACATAATCTCCTTATTTTTTGCATTATCATTATTATTCTGTAACTCTGAGAAAAAATTGAGAAATAATATTTCATAAAAACGTTTAAAAATGCCAGAGAAGTATGGTAACACCAGTGACAAAAAAAGGGGACGTGCCGTCTTTAAATAAATTTACCAAAAAAATAAAAAATCATTAAGCTGTCATTTATGTGTATTTATAAAGTCCAAGTGTAATATAATAACGTGGTCTAAGTTTAAATGTTAAAAAAAGAAATACATTTTAAGACATTTTGTCATACCAAAAGTGGACGTTTCTGTAGAATGACCCAGCTTTCGGCAGTTTTTAAATATATACCTCGATCAGGTTTTGTGTCAAGGCTATTTGTACAGTCAATCACAAAGCTCTTTCCCGTTTTGGATGTGTTTTGTGTTTTTCGCGGCATTCACGCTCAGTGGGCGTGACCGCAGTCATAACGGTCGACGGTGACGTCACGTGCACCAGAGAAACAAGCGCGCCGCCATCTTTATAATATTGTCTTTGAACTTCCGTTTTTGCGGTAGCCCTGTACATTTCTATGGCATCGTTGTTGAAGAATAATTAGCTGGTGAAGTGGATTTACCTGTTGTAGAGTTAATGAAAGTTATCTTGAGCTTGTTATGTTTAAAGCAGATGTTAACAAATGTCAGTAGACAGGGAAGATTTTAAAACAAGCAGTTCATTCATAAATACGTAAGATCGCTGTGAAAATACAAACCGGAAGTAAAAAGACAACAAGCGGCTGTCTGGGCTGAGCGTCATTTTCAACCAGTTGAGATCACGGTCATTTGACTGCTTTAATTGAGATAAACCCATCTAAAACGTCAACTATACAAAAGTATAGAGTCATAATATTATATTAATAATAATAAAATGAATTTTTACATGCAGCGATAGCGATAGGGAACGCGTTACACTGCCAGCCATCAGCCCACCGCTGACAGACCTGCCAGAATCAGACTGGCAGCTGCCACCAGGTCACGTGACCTGTCAGTGGCTGCTACTGCCAGCCAGTTAAAGATTGAACCCCTACTGGAAAGATTAGTGATTTTGCATATAACAATGTTTTCATCAGTTTTTTTTTTTTTTTTGCCAAATCACTACTAAATTTTCTAAGATTATTTGCCAATTTCGCATTTAATAAATTCCCAATTGCTGCTGTAACTCTTCTCTTCTCTTGCTTTCTTCCAATTTTTGTGAATTATCTTATTGATTTCATCTTTTACTTCACTATATGAGAGAATGGAGTTGTTAAGTTTCCAGTAAGAACAGAACCCGCGTACATCATCAGAGGCAAGGAAATGGGTACGAATAAAAATACTCATATGGTCAAAAAAAGGTGATGGTAAAATGTCAGAAGAGGTATTGAAAAATTCCTTAGAAATAAGCCACATGTCAATTCGACACTGGGAGGAGAGAGAATTATTATTATCCATGTGAACATCTTTTGAGAGGGATGCAACTCTCTCCACCTATCCATCAAAGAGAATCTTTGCATAAACATTTTCAAGTATAAACTACTGTTGTCAGGGAGTTTTGGAGGCCATCTGTCTATGCTGCTATCTAAAGCCACATTAAAATCTCCACCAAAAATAAGCATGGAATTTGGGTATTTAGTCAATAATTTTAACACATGTTCAGGCCCGGATTGGCTAATCGGGAGCACCGGGAGAATTCCCGGTGGGCCGGTCTGTTTATTTGGCCACGAAGGCCGGTGTTGTCATGGCACTGGGTTGAAATATGAATGCTCTAGAAACTGTCGACGGCGCAAAATGTTCTAAGCTGAGGAGTCTAACTTTTTCATTAAAACCAGTCAGTGATGGATTTAGGCATGGGCGACATGGGAAACGGCCCAGGGCGGCATCTTGCCGGGGGTGGCACGGGGCACCCGGGCTGGAAAAAACAAACAAACGAATGCGCGATCAGGTTTTTACCGCTCATTTGCACGTAACGTCAATGATATCATGTCACTCTGGGGGTAAATTAACCTGGTCGGGAGGGACTCGGAGTGAAGGCATGTATGCAGCTATTACTCATATCGTCATAATAGTAGGCAAATAATAAAAATAGGGCCTATCACTTATATTATGTTGCTTGCTATGCTATTACACATTGGCCGACAATATTAATTTTTCTGTAAAATGTGATTTTGTAACATAATGTAACTTTTTTTAAACAAATGTAATACTTTAATATTTTACTGTAAAGTTGTGCAATTTTGGGGGATTTATGGTATTTTGTGTTATTTGCCTCAAATTGTAATAATTTAACTATATACATTATAAAATAGCAAGATTTTATGTTAAATCCACTTTAATAAAGATCTACATTTCTCAATTTCATTCATAATGATAGACATGAGAAATGTGCCTTGGTTTAGTGGACGATTGCTGCCATCTACTGGAAAGCAAACACTTCATTAAATTAAAATTAAAATAACATGAATTTTTAACTAAAGCCACTAGATGGCTAGAGAATTAATCAATGGTTCACATTATAAAATCATTATTATAACAATAAAAAGGACTCTATATCAAGATTTTGCATTTTTTGTACTATAATGTTTATTTATTTATATTTTTTGGGGGGGTATTTGAAGATTTTTTTGAAAAATACAATTAATTACAAGGCTGTAGAGAACAGTGCACTATTGCAGACTTATATACTGAGGTTTTAATTACATTATTTTAATATGGTCAGTCGTGAATTAAAGTGGGCCGGTCTAAGGCATGAAACTCCAGGGCTGAAAATGAGTCCCACTCCGGCCCTGCACATGTTCCTCTAAACGACTAATAAAGGCTTCATTTTCTTTCTGCTGGTTATAACCATAAACACAAACAAGAATACAGGTCACATTTGAAATTTCAGTAACGAGACAGATAAAACGTCCACCTGTGTCACTTTCACTACACTTTCCCTTTAAATTGATTTTTTAAAATGCATACACCGGCTGAATGTGTCGTACCATGAGACATCCATATGTCCAGACCCCATTGTGACCTCCAGAAATTAAGATCCTCTACTGATGAATGACATTCTTGAAGGAAACAAAAATCAGATTTAAATTGTTTAAGATATAAGAAAACAGCCTTTCGCTTAGTGAGATTTCTTAGCCCCCTAGCATTTAAAGAAACAGATAAAGAATAAAAAAAGGTAAGTAAAAAATAAAGAAATAAAGTTGAATAGACCTAGAAAAGCACAGTAAATAACTTGTATAGAACTTTAACCGGTCAGGAAATAAGCACAAGGACGAGAACCACAACTCAAACAATAGGAAAATCTTTTAAAAAGCAGTATGGAAAGCTTATTAAGTAATACTTTAAATGAAATTTAAGAACTTAAGTATAGTACCAGATCGTTTAAGTCATGAAAAGACTGTACTGTAATATACAAACAGAAAAAACAAATGTCTTGCCTACTAGAACGTCTCAATAACTATATATCCCAACATACTATAACACGTTCTAGAATAGAACTAAGTACATCTTAAAAAGGCAGTGTATTAAATGTCTTGCATAGTAATCAAGAGTGTAATACCGCCGGACGAGTGTCTTTAGTGTCCTGGAAAGAACTGTAGACTGATGATGGTCCAGAACATCGAAGAGGGCCAAACAACCAAGAGGATGGAAACAACATTATAGTCAAGAGAAGATAAAATAAACAACAAACTTATTTTAGTCAGTCAGGAGGGAATATCTCAGCTCCTTCAACAAATGTCCTTCCACCCACGAAGTAAGCTCGCTTATTTTCTTTTCTGGGCTTTTCCACGATGAGCCATAGCTTGTTTCTTCGTTCTCTGTCAATGGCACATCTGGTGGCACTTCCGGTTTTCATTGGCATGTGTCAGTGGATAGTGGCATGTGTCAGTGGCATGTGTCAGTGGATAGTGGCATGGGTCAGTGGATAGTGGCATGTGTCAGTGGCATTGTCACGAAACACTGACACTGTCACGGTCTCGCGGACCATGTCGCCGTATTTTGTGACGCCTGCAGGAGTGACTGACTGATGAGTTGAGCAGCTATACTGATGTAATTGCTCAAAATCCTAAATAAATAGTATAACTTAGAGACGTATGTTTTTTATTTTTTATCCAATTAAACGTATTAAAGTCGTTCATATTTTTTTCAAACATGTCAGGTTTGTGGAAAAAATACTATAGTAAATACTATAGTGTTTTTGAACCTTACTATAGTAAAGTACTTGAATTAATTTGTTGTGGTAATTCTATAGGCTAGATGCTGTGGTAATGTAACAACTATAGTAATGTAAACAAGTTACTTTACTCACTACTGTACTAAGTTGTCTACAACTACAGAGTATATTATACAATACACTACAGTTTACTGTAGTAAAACTATAGTATACTACAGTATTTATTACAGTTTATCAATTCATTATAGTTAATATTACAGTACGCTGTAGCATACTAGCATTCATTAACAAAGTGTTGTAAATACTATAATTTATACAGTACACTACAATTTACTAAAGTATGGTTCAAAAACACTATAGTATGCACACTTGCACACTAGGTAGTAAGCACACCTAGTAAGCACACTTGCACACTAGGTAGTAAGCACACTTGCACACTAGGTAGTAAGCACACCAAGTAGTAAGCACACTTGCACACTAGGTAGTAAGCACACTTGTAGACTAGGTAGTAAGCATACTACACTAGGTAGTAAGCACACTTGCACACTAGGTAGTAAACACTAGGTATAAAGCACACTAGGTAGTAAGCACACTTGTACACTAGGTAGTAAGCATACTACACTAAGTAGTAAGCACACTTGTACACTAGGTAGTAAGCATACTACACTAAGTAGTAAGCACACTTGCACACTAGGTAGTAAACACTAGGTATAAAGCACACTAGGTAGTAAGCACACTTGTACACTAGGTAGTAAGCATACTACACTAAGTAGTAAGCACACTTGCACACTAGGTAGTAAGCACACTTGCACACTAGGTATTAAGCACTAGGTAGTAAGCACACTAGGTAGTAAGCATACTACACTAAGTAGTAAGCACACTTGCACACTAGGTAGTAAGCACACTTGCACACTAGGTATTAAGCACTAGGTAGTAAGCACACTAGGTAGAAAGCACACTAGGTAGTAAGCACACTTGTAGACTAGGTAGTAAGCATACTACACTAGGTAGTAAGCACACTTGCACACTAGGTAGTAAGCACACCAAGTAGTAAGCACTCTTGCACACTAGGTAGTAAGCACACTTGCACACTAGGTAGTAAGCACACTTGCACACTAGGTATTAAGCACTAGGTAGTAAGCACACTAGGTAGAAAGCACACTTGTAGACTAGGTAGTAAGCACACTTGCACACTAGGTAGTAAGCACACCAAGTAGTAAGCACTCTTGCACACTAGGTAGTAAGCACACTAGGTAGTAAGCACACTTGCACACTAGATAGTAAGCACTAGGTAGTAAGCACACTAGGTAGTAAGCACATTTGCACACAAGGAAGTAAGTAGTAAGCACACTAAGTAGTAAGTACACCTACATAGGACATACCAGGACTCTATGAGTCCTTATTTTGCAAATTTCAGCAGCAGTACATTCAAGTTACCATTTCAAAAAGTAAGCACACTAGATAGTAAGCACACTAGGTAGTAAGCACACTAAGTAGTAAGGTTTATCTTGTGCTGACCAATATACACTTGTCCTACTTATACTGGCACCGGTGTGCTTGTAGCATCATTCAAACACGAGACTGTTAATGCGGTATTCGTAGTGACCCATATATATCGTTCATTGTGTTTTCAATTACGGCATTTTTTGTATCAAAATATAGTGAACTGATAAACTGTAATAAATAGGCTACTGTAGTATACTTTAGTTTTTACTGCAGTGAACTAGTGTACTGTAGTATAATAGCCTACCCTATAGTTGTAGAAAACTCAGTACAGTAGTGAGCAATTTGTTTACATTACTATAGTTGTTACATTACCACAGCATCTAGCCTATAGAATTACCACAACAAATTAATTCAAGTACTTTACTATAGTACGATTCAAAAACGCTATAGTATTTACTATAGTACTTTTTCCACAAACCTGACATGTTTGAAAAAAATATGACCGACTTTAATACGTTTAACTGGATTAAAAAAAAAAAAAAAACATACGTCTCTAAGTTATACTATTTATTTAGGATTTTGTCAATCACATCTTTCACTCCAGAAATCTGCCTGGTATTTTCATTAATTGACTCTTTCATACTAGCGATCACACGTGAGTTTTCCCCCACCATCTTTTCCAAAGCATCCGAGCGATTATTAATCAGCCTCGAAAGCTCCCCGAGTTGTGAGAGGATGGCAGTTGTGTCGGCGCTCTCGGTCTTGCGTTGTTTGATGGCAGGGGACTTACAAGGGGTTTCTGAAAGACAGGGAAACTTCCTCACGCAGCATTAATTCTGCAGAGTCAGTGTCTTGGTACATACAGTCATGCATGTTCTCCATCAGAAGTTCTTTTCGGGCTTGGCTTGTTTCATTAGCAGTTTTGTATAACACCAGATGTACTCGTTACATCAGAAAAAGAATGGCATCTACGCTAATATTAGTCTTTCTGTTTATCCCGAGGTTTACCGTAACAACCGGATCCGGGCCCTATCCAGCTGAGACCAAGGACCGGAGCCATGACACGACCACAACGCAGCCCTGAAGTATCAGCAGAGATCGAGTCGACTAGATCATCCATTGTTAAGACATCATCAACACGACAGCCAGTAGCACAGTTCCTCAACAAACCGTCCATACCGGCGTGATGAATACGATCCTCAAATGGAACTGAAATAAACACTTTGATTGTTGCGATCCTATCAGACTTATGATAGCAACCTGATTCGTAACAAAGCACTGTTCGCCAGAGGAGAACTGGCCCCCTGACCTAGCCTGGTTTCTCCCAAGGTTTTTTTCTCCATTTTAACACCTATTTGCCACTTGTTTGCCACCTGATGGAGTTTGGGTTCCTTGCTGCTGTCGCCTTTGGCTTGCTTAGTTGTGGACACTTGACATTTGACTTTACATTTGATATTCAACAGTATTCTTGACATTAAATCAACAGTGCTTCTGATCTGCCTGCATTGACACTATTCTTTATGTACCAGTTATTAATGTAAAGCTGCTTTGACACAATCTGCATTGTAAAAAGCACTATATAAATAAAGGTGACTTTTGTTAGCATTAGCAGCAGCTTGAGTTCCATTCCTACTTTTTCTTTTCTCGGATTTTCCCATTTTGATAGCTCCTACAAATTTAACATCGGTTACTTGTGATCTGGTACAATTATGAGTACAAAAACCTTTCTAACTGCAATATAAGACAAAAAAAAGCAGCTGAGTTTGCGGAGCTCATCAACATGCGTCTAATCAGAGCGCCATCTTGGACCACCCTCGTATGAGATAGAGCGTTTTTTTTTTCTCTCTCTTTTTTTTTTCTTTATTAATATTACACATTTGCTTACAAAGTACAAAAGTAAGAAATAGCCAAGAGAAAAGAGCCAGGGGTCCAGGAACGGCCAAACATGACATCACATTGAAAATGAGAAAGGAAAATAAATATATAATAAATAATAATTAGGCCTATAATAAAAAAATATAATAATAAAAAATAAATAAATGGGGAAATATCAATTAAACAGATCACATAAACAATCTTCCCCACAAAACAAAATAAAGATTATACAAAGACACTAAAGTGTGAGCACATTCAAAGTTTTGGTAGCCTTTTTGTTACAGGAGGTAGATAAGGATTTAATATAGATCTTAATATCTTCTTGAAAGTGACAAAAATGGGGGGTCACTTTCATAGTTTTACATTTGTGGATAAAGTATTTTGCAAGTAAAATAATTAGGTTGGAACGAAAAAAGACATTTTTGTGCTGCTTCTCAAAAATAACAAATCCAAACAAGACATCCTTGAAATAAAGCTCAAAGTCTTTATATATATAGTCTACAATAAATTGGCAAATGTCTTGCCAAAGTTTTCTTGTATGATCACAATGCCAGAAAAGATGCAAGAAAGTTTCTGGTTGTGAATCACAGAAAGTACAGTTCACATCTATACTTAATTTAAATTTAGACACAATGAAGGTTTTTACAGGATAGTACCGATGAATAAGCTTAAAAGAAATCTCTCTGACCTTATTTACCAGTAGATACTTGTTAGGAAGAGTCCAAACCTTCTTCCACAATATGTTTTCCACTAAATTGTTCCATATTGAAATGACATGAGGAGTGGAAACCCAATCAATAAGAAAAAGAGAACGAATATCCCTATTATTTTTTAATGTAGATTTAAAGCATATTCTGCCTACATACGTGTCAGCCGGGTCTGGGAGAGGCATTTCAGAACTATTACAGCTTCTAAATAACATAATGACACCATTAGGGATAGCACCAAATACAATGGCAAACTGTTTTGGATTAACAGGAATATTATAATGAGAAAGAAACTCTTGGTAAGTAAATAGGAAACCATCCTGATTAAATATTTGACTAACCCGATTGATCCCATTCTTAAACCAATTTTCAAAAAATAAGGACTCATGTTTATAACAAATATTCTTATTATTCCAAATGAAGTAATTGGTTGGAGAAAAATTGTGTTTGAAGATCATAGACCATGCCAATAGTGCTTGTTTGTGGAAATTGGAAAGAGCAACAGGGATCTTCTCAATGCTGAAGTTACACATCAAAAGAAAATTCAAACCCCCCAACTGAGAAAATACATATTTCGGTATAATATTCCAAATACTGGATGGATTTCTTAAGTAATTCCTCAACCAGTTGATTTTAAAAGTATTATTTAACATTGTAAAATCAACAAAATTAAGACCAACGTTACTGAAGCTGTTGGACAAAACTTATTTTTCCATACAAAATTACATAGTAGTTGGTCAATCTTTTTACACATTACTCTATCAAGGTCTAAAGAGATAGCGGCATATGTCAGACGTGAGATGCCTTCTGCCTCAGAGAGAAGAATCCTTCCTTTCAATGATAAGTCTCTCTGAAGCCACTGATTACATTTTCTTTCAGTTTTCTCTATAATAGGCAAAAAGTTTAAATCACATCTAAATTTTGAATTTTTGGAGATTACTATTCCAAGGTAGGTTATTGTCTCTTTGACTGGGATATCACATATGCTGGAAACAAAGAATTGCTTGATTGGCATTAATTCACATTTGAGCACATTGAGATGAAGCCCAGAAGCATTGGAGAACGTTTTAATAGTATTAAGAGCTAAGGAAATCTTGTCTGAATTTTTAATGAAAAGGGTAGTATCATCGGCCAGTTGACTGATGATGATCTCCTTTCCCATGATACTAACTCAATTTCACGCCCCTTTCAGCCGATTGGTCAATCAAATCTGAGCCAGTGACGTCACCATGAGTTCGTTCAACAAAATAAGAGTCCTCTGCTGCTATATCAGTATATGTTATATATCGGCTTTCTTCTGTGCAATAACGCGTATGTTAATCAGCATGCAGGCTGTTGTAATGCTGTTTGTAGTATAATATGCATGGTGAAAAACTGCGATACCCATACACAGAGGAGTGGATGAGAAGCACAGATTTTAAAAAAAACTATAGTTTAAAACTACGGTTTTTATTTTATTCTATTTTGAAGTCACAATAAATAAGTAGTGTAAGCAATTTTAAAAAACGAACAATAGCTCATCTCTCTTTATTTTTTTATATAGCCTAACATTGTCTGGACTGAATAATGTTAAGAGGCTAACACTTTGGTTAAAAGATTAGAAGATGTAAAGATCAATCATTAAAGATCAAAATTACAGCTACAGATGCTGAACGTCAGCATTTCCATCCGTAAATTCCAAATTTAGCATGAATTATCCTTAGTCAATATTAACTGGCTGTGGTCGTTCCCGATGCTGACAGTAGCTCTCGAGAACCTTCAGGATTAGTGGTGTAAACTTAAAATTCAGTGATCTGTTGAATTGTTTTTGATCATTAGGATTTCTAAACAAACTACTGCACACCGCTCTGAATGGCTTCACAGTACTAAAATTAAATATGAGCTCCCTTTACTGAAACTGTAGATGTTTCTCTTCACTGTATTTAACATTAGATTTCAAAGTTTTAATTCAAGTGACCAGCATTGATGGGGTCTTCTAAAAATCAACCTGTAATGCTCCTATTGTTACTTGCTGTTGCACAAGTAGATGTAATAATCCAGAATATTGAACAAAAGCTTTGCAAAGAAAAAAACCAACAAATTTTAAGCTCTCTTTCCAATCAAAGGAAACATTTATTTATTTAACGATTTGTTACTCCTGTATTGTCTGCAGCACAGTAAAATTAACATTAAAATGTTTTGACCTATAACTGGAAGATTACTTCTCAAAGAAAGGTGAAGAGTCAAAAAAATGCTGGACTAAACTTACCATCCTGAGCTTCAAGTTTTGGGAATATACCAAAAGCCATTATACCCAAAAGGGCATACAGTAACAACCGGTTCGTCCCCATTGTCCACAAAAGCATCGGAATAGATAGCTGGAAAAAAAGACAACAAAACTGCTTTTAAGTTTTTGAGAAGAATTTACACCATACTCCTCTGAAGCTTTCACACATCATCAGTTTATAACAGAGCTTGTACTCACTTGCAATTGCACTAACACATATTACTGTTGTTCATCCACCGTCCTGTCATAACTTAAATATAGTCTCTTATTGGGTTGTTTGTGTTCTCATCTTTTCTCATAAAATAGGACACAAACATTCTCTGAAATACCTCTGGACTGTTTACGCTTATTTTTAGGAGGAGAGGAAAGGTTTTGGCAGCACATATTTATGATTTATGTGACCTGTTTCCACTCCATGAGCCAAATCCACACAGCTGTCAAATTTCAGGATTTTAAAAGGATTTCTTCCCACATCTACTGTCCTTACTTGCCAGTAAAAACCACAAAGCACTAAGCATTAGAGTACTGGACACAAACAAAAATGTAATGAATGCAGTCAGACAGATGTCAGGACACAGAATGTCCCCTCCTTGTTCAGCTCAGAATCATACTGAAAGGTACTGTTGTAAAAACTTTTAGACTGGAGGACTATAGGAAAATGACATGCTTTCCATCACATCACTCCCAGAGTTGCTGAACTTGGAAGCCTTGAGTCACGATACAAATTAATTAGTTTTGGTTGCCATGTTACCATACACGCAAATATGATTAAACAAGCAAAAAACCTGAGGGATACTACATATTATTTTTAGAGACAATTTTGTATGTTAACAGGCTTTAACACTTTTTTTTCACTGTTAACAAAGTAAAGTGACCAAAGCCATCTTCTCACTGAGGAATAGCTTAAGTTGTTCTTAACTTTGCCTGGCGTTGTACTACTCTTTGGTTATCTCTAAATAAAAGCTGCAATTGGATCTTTCATTCAAGTCTCAGAGCATCATGACAGTGGGAAAGAACTGTAATTAATCTAATTTTTCTGGTGTTTTTAGGGGTCCACATCTGGTTCTGCTGCACTTAATGGGTTAGTTCACCCAAAAATGATAATTCTGTCGTTTATTACTTACCCTCATGCCGTTCCACACCCGCAAGACCTTCATTCATATTCAGAACACAAATTAAGACATTTTTGTTGAAATCCGATGGCTCCGTGAGGCCTACATAGGGAGCAATGACATTTCCTCTCTCAAGATCCATAAAGGTACTAAAAACATATTTAAATCAGTTCATGTGAGTACAGTGGTTCAATATTAATATTATAAAGTGACGAGAATATTTTTGGTGCGTCAAAAAAAACAAAACGACTTTTATAGTGATGGCCGATTTTTAAACAGTGCTTCAGGAAGCTTCGGAGCATAATGAATCAGTGTGTCGAATCAGCGGTTCGGAGCGCCAGAGTCACGTAATTTCAGCTGTTTGAGACGCGATCCGAATCATGATTCGATACTCTGAATCATTGTGCTCCGAAGTTTCCTGAAGAAGTGTTTTGAAATCGGCCATCACTATATGTCATTTTTTTTTTTTTTTTGCCGCACCAAAAATATTCTCGTCGCTTTATAATATTAATATTGAACCACTGTACTCGCATGAACTGATTTAAATATGTTTTTAGTACATTAATGGATCTTGAGAGAAGAAATATCATTGCTACCTATGAAGGCCTCACTGAGCCATCGGATTTCAACTAAAATATCTTAATTTGTGTTCTGAAGATTAATGAAGGTCTTACGGGTGTGGAACGGGATGAGGGTAAGTAATAAATGAAAGAATTTCCATTTTTGGTTGAACTAACCCTTTAAGTTTAATGTCTGAGCTCTAATTCTCCCAGCATTCTTTATCCATCTGGCAGGGACAGTGGAAAAAGTGTTTCACATCACCCTGTCTTTACAGTGCTGGGCAGAAGGTGTGATCTGAATAGTGTCTACAGTGGTAGAACAGTGCAACAGAGCTTCCTGACTTCCTTTCTGCTTATTGCTTCTGTTTAAACAACCTCATAGTCAGTATTATCCTTATCCGGGTATGATAGATGTCATCGTTATAACAAAAGGCAGCATAACATCTCAACCAGACTGTTATGGTGATAAGGATGTTTTGCAGAATTATAGTAAAATGTGGATTTTACACCACAGAAGCAATTACTTTATGAGCAACCATATCACAAATACTTGATTACATACCATTTTGGATTTTGATGTTGATATTATTTATCTGTTTCAATGTTGTTATTTGCTTTTAAGTTAAGGCCATATATGCTTGAATGATTATGAAATTAAGTAACTGCAATACTTCCTTTGCTTGTTATAAGATGACTAAGCAACAGTTGTGAAAGTTAGGTTTTTGAGTTTGATGATTGTAATCAACCACAAAGGTTAACAATAAGGATGAAGAGAGCATGTTGCAACCTAAAGTTTCTGAACCGCACATTGGCAGCAATGTCATTGCACCTTTTTGTGATCCAGAAAGGTAATAAAAACATGGTTAAAATAGTTAATGTGGCAGTAATTCAACCTTAATTTTATAAAGAGATGAGAATACTTTTTATGCGCAAAAAAATGAACAAAAATAGTGACTTTATTCAATCATTTCTTCTCTACCATGTCAGTCTCCTGTGGTGTATATGTTGTATACACAATTCAGCACTTCCGTGTTTACGTCCGAACACCGGCTCAGTATTGGCCAATGCTGTGAGCACCACGACACATGCGTGTGATGCTGACACAGGACCCGGCCAATACAGAGTCGGCGTTCTGACATAGAACCTGGAAGCACTGCGTTCACTATGTCAGCTGTGCAGAAGACTGACATAGAAGAGAAGACATTGTTGAATAAAGTTATTTTTGTTTTGTTTGTGCACACAAAAAGTATTCTCGTCGCTTCATAACATTATGGTTGAACCACTGTAGTGATGTTGACGATTTACGGGTGTGGAACGAGATTTAATTATGGGGTGAACTAACCCTTTAAACCATTGAAACTTAGTAGCAAAATGTCTTTCTAACCTCTTTCTAACATTGGCATAATTTACTCACCCTCAACTCATTCCAAACCCATGACCAAGACTTGTTTATCTTAAGACAATTTAAGGCATTTTTAATAAAACCTGAGACATTTCTGTCCCTCCATTAAAAGTCTAGGTAATCTCAATTTGCAGGTTTAAAAACCTCATAAAGGCAACATAAAATACATCCATATGAATATACAAGTCTTTTGAAGAGAAAAGATGGCTTTATGTGAATTTGAATGAAGGGACAGAAACATGAACATAAGTCTTTGGTGTTCGAAATTACATGAGGGTTAATAAGTAAATGACAAAGTTAATTTTTGGATGAACTAACCCTTTAATGTACTCCAGCAGTCATATTCTGCAACCACTTCACACATTCCTTCATGTGTTGGTCTCATTACAAGACTATATCGTTTAAAATTATTGATTATGTAATGAGCAATTTCATGAATGTTCTCTTTTGTTAGGTCTCCGGTGATGATCACTCATTTCGCCACCTTGACTTTGGGATCCTCCTTGTTGTGCATGAAGGTGCTGTGCTCCCATCTTCCCTTCATCTCAATTCAGCTTCAGTTAAGATCACCATTGAGAGAGAAGTAGAGAAGGAAGGTATTAAAGACTTGCCAAAAGCTGTGTGCATTCTCTTTGGACTTGCATGCGCACTGCATCCCAACTACCCCAAATCAATGAAGAACACATTCCAGTTCATCCAACAAGTACTGCTCATGTTGGGCCACAGTGAACTAAAACCCAGCTTACAAACATTAAAAAAAAAATCAACTTACAATTTGATTTTCACAATTGAATTGTGAGACATTTCCATAACTGTTTTTGTTCTCAAGAAGCACAATGTGAATCTTTGAACAGATTCTTGTTCAGATTGTCCAGTCACTGCAGTAAGTGCTTTAAAAATTTCCAGAGTTCTGTGTTAAAGTGTACTGTATGTTTAAAATGGCAAATTGCTGCTCTATTGATATGAGTTAAGTTGTCAACTCAAAAGTTGTAAACAGTTGGAGTGTGCGTACGGGAGTGTGTGCGCGTGTGGTCTTTAATCTTTAATTTTCATTCAGTTTAATGCTTTTCTGCATATTGTTGAATACTGTGTGTTTGTTACGGTACACAGGAGTCAGACAAGGATGTGAACAGGTAAAGTTAGTTTATTGACACCAGTAGAGCATTGAGCAGTCAACGGAAGTGCAGTGATGAATAATAGGATGATGATGAAGATGAGTAGAGATAGTAACTGTCCTCTTATCTTGATATATAGGAATCTGTGAAGTCGCTGGAGCTGGAGATCGCTGGAGATGGATTGTGCACACACACACACTGGAGACTGAACACACGGAGGTAAGGAGACACGCTGGAGACAGGTAAGTAGAGAGCGGGGAGTCCTTGAGGTAAGCATAAACATGAGTATCTTCAAACGAGACCGGACGTGGAGTGCTGTGTGTGTGTGCTCTAAGTAGTGCTGTTGATTGGTATCATGATGAGGTGCAGGTGGCGGTGATTAGTACTCTGGTGATGGAGTGCGCTGTGATTGGTGAACGGTGGAGCCTGACGTGTCTGTGACAGTGTTCATGTTCCTCCTCTAAACAATTTACAATTGTAAAGCAAAACGATTTGCTTATGCAAAATTGTTTTACTAGTCTTTTTGGTTGACAAGTTGAGTACATTGAAGTATATAATATTAATTAAAAAAAAACATTGAAATGTTGTTTCATTTCTTCAAATTGATACAAAAATCTAAAGAGTATCATTTTTTAAATTATTAGACATTACTTAAATATAACATTTTCTACTTAAAATCATTTGTTTAACTTATTGTTTAACTTAAGTAATTTTATAAAACATGCTCAAAAACATTAATATTGTGAACTAATGAATTTCAGTAAAGACTCCTATTGTAAACTTGATTTGTCTACCTCACCACTTAAGAGTCTATGTTCATACAACTTAACCTGTTTAGTTTCATCCTGTGTAAAAACTAAAATGGATTAGTGCAACGGGTTTCCACGCAATTTTCTAGTAAAGTCAACTAATTCGAGTTAAGAGTAGTGTATGGAAATCACAGATGATCAAAGGATTAGAAATAGCCGGAGCAGTTTTTGGATGCTTAGGGGAAGACGCTCTTAAAGAGATAGAGAATATGAGAATCAGATTAGGTCCTCAGCAGGCAGGAACCATACAAACTTTTAGAGGTTCTCCAAAATGGAATAGTGTGGCACATGTAGTACTAACCGATAGTAGTACACAGACATGTACAGAAGAACAATCTGGCGAAGAGACTAGATTGTTTAAAAAGAAATGTATTAGAGAAGCTAACGAAAGAGGTGATAAAGAAATACATATGTCCCCAGTAGTGACAGAACAATGTCTGGAGGGACTCGTAGCTTAAATAATAGAAATGTCCCAAGAAATTCAAATGACTATAAATCTCCTCGTTAAAGAGAGAAATCAAGAGAAAATAAAAAATATTATTAAACAGCAAAAAGAGAAGTATGAAGTAAAGCCAAGGCTAGCAGAAAACATAAGTTGAAACCTACTGCACCTTGGGAGGAAGATCAGGAACCCCAAGAGACAGGAGATCAAGGGTCACAAGAATGGCTGTCAGATTCTTTTGAGTAAGACACAACAGAAGAAGAGACTGACAGTCAAAGTAGTTAGTCATCAGATAACAATCTTAGAGAAGTAAGGTTACGTAATAAGTGGGCAGGAAAGCTTGAGCTCAGGAGGGTGGTACATCAGATAAAGAACGATTGGCCTGAAGTAAACTTCAAAGGAGTAAAATACAAAAACCAAACCAGCAGAGAGAGAGGTAGATCATTAGAACGGAAGTGGGATCGAAAAATAATTGAAGGACGCAGTCTAACGTATGGCCTATATTCCTATATAAGGAAGGCAGTTGGAGAAATGGATAAAATGTTAAAGGCACTAGAGTTACAGCAGGCATTACAGGAGAATCTGAGGATAACATAGACAGCAAGTCAGATACAGATGGAAGTGATAATTGGGAGGAGGGGTACAGACTAGGAGAGTCAGGATTAGATCGTCCAAACCAATTCCAGTGCACAGAACAAATCCTAGATGTCTCACACTTAATTCCTCAAAAGAGCCAAATGAAGAACAAGTAGACTACCAGGCAAAATTATTAGAATTAAATTTAACAGAAGCAGTTAAACAGCAGGTAGGAAAAATAAAACAGGGCGAAGACCATAGCAGTTATGCAAACCGCATTATGAAAGCAGCGGAAGCTGCAAGACTTGATAAACACTCAACTACACGATTAGTTCACACTTGTACTGGCCATGCAATTACAGCCGAGGCCTTAGAAAAGTCCAGACAACTCACAGGTATAGTAGGATAAGTATGCCCAATAGAAAAATGATTTGATAGAAGCCCAAAAAAATGGTGTGCCAATTTTGAGTATGTGGATTTCGATAGAAGCCGACATCCCTCATGAAAATAAAATCAGACTGTTACGAGAAGTGGGCAGAAGTTTACCTGGAGGAGTTAAAGCCATGTTGGAAGCTATAAAAAAATTTAAAGAGCTAAACATAGAACAGGCGATATTAGTTACAGACAGTAAGTATGTTGAAACAGGAATAAACCAAAAGTTGGACATTTGAAAAGAAAATGGTTATACAAAGAGTAAAAGGGAAGCCAATAGAACACACGGATATATGGAGAGAAATAGAACAGAATATAGACGGAATGGATCTTACGGTAATCCATAAACCGGGACATAGCAAAGACGAAAATGAAATGGCTTGGAGAAACAACGAAATAGATAGATTAGTCCAGATGCGAAGAATAGTTGTAATACAAGAGGCAGATAAAGACATCATAGGAAAAATCCATGATGAAACGAAACATCCTAGTGTAAACTTAATGGGAAAAATCTTAAGTGATAATAAAATGCATGTTCCAAATTGGAGCAAAAAATATCAAGAGGTAAGAAAAAAAGCTGTGAGAACTGCATGAGAAAAGGATACCGGTAAACATAAAAAAATGACTATGGATGCATAACCCCACAAAGAGCTAATGAAGAATGGTCAATGGACATAGCTGGTCCCCTTAATCCTAAAACAAAGTTAGGACGTAGATACATCTTAGTAATAACAGATGGTTACACTGGGAAAATTTGGGCTAAAGCTCTGAAAGAACAAGTGGAAAAACAATAGTTAAAGCAGTTCAAGAATTAATGACAGCCTGGGGAAGGCCTGAAAAAGTGAGAGTCGACAACGGAACTTATTTTGTCGGAGATGAATTTGGAAATTGGCTGGCAGAGAAACACATCGGATACAGAAAGCATTAAGATACATGCCACAAAGCAATGGGATAGCGGAAAGATCTGTTGGTAAAATTAAGGAATGGATGAGAGCAAATTGTAACAATACACTTTGGGACACTCAAATAGAGGAACTAACATTAACCTCACAGATATAAAAAGAGGAACAAAGAATGACAGACCGATTGAGCAAGAACATGTGTGTGTGGGATTAGAAATGTAAGAATCTGTTTAAGATCTGCTGATCCTACATCCTGACATAACCTTACATGAAATACTAAGGTGAAGTACATTGTATTTAGCATTTTGAGGTAAAGATGACGACATTCTAAGGAGATCAAGGCAGGCAGCCCAGGTGTCTGTGAAATTAACCTTTTGTCTTCATGCACTTCCTGACCATTTGTCATGACAAGTCCAAGATACAGCAGTGCCTTTGTCTCTATTATAATGTAAAGGTATGGGCGATACTGTCAGACTAATTGGATTAGCACCTATGCATTTGAATGACACAGTTATGCTGATTAGATCATGGCTGGGAAATGTAGGGAATAGGCTGAATCCTGCACTGCATTGGCATGCTTTGTTTATATTGTCTCCACCTCTACTCTATGTATCCCTCCCCCTTGAATGTATATGAACTAACAAGTACACTGCCTTAGTTAGACTTGGATGACTACAGCGACGCACAGCGCGTTTCTCAATAAAGAGTAACTTCTGCTTGAAAGATATCCCAACGTCTCCTGGTCTCTGCTTCGACGAGGAAAAAGTTTCCAACATGTGCAAGGTAGGAGACACTGTGTGGATAAAACTGGAGAATAAAAACAAGAGCAAACCATTTAAAGATTTCCATTTAAACCATTTTCAATCAACAGTCAGAGAGGAGTGATAAGGGCAGTGACACAACTAGTCTCAAAAAGCAGAACGAATTACACATTGCCAAACACACAACATGAAAAAGACAAAAAAAAAATAGGCAGTGCTGTCAGTTTAAAGTGTAACAGGCTGTTTGCTGGAAGAAACTGCATAATTTGTGGATGTTTTGGAGAATATATATGTGTTGGGACGGTCCATCTAAAGATAAACCTAGGTGTAAAAAGGATCTTAAGAAAATGCCCTTAGAGGAACCAAAAATTAAGTGCAGTCAGTATAAGGAGCATCCCGGAGCAATACAGGGAGCACTATGTTTCATATGCGACGAATGCAAAATAAAGTTTCCCAAACTAGAGGTAATAATGACTCAAAGAACAGGAAATCCGAAGGATAACTGTGAGTGTGTATGGACAGGCTTGAAATGGATAAAATGCGAGGAATGCATTAGTGATATGGAAAAAGGAGAATTACTGGTGATAGGAAGGCATAGGGTGTCGGCATGGCATAAAGCTTGTGGTTTAGTAAGCAGTAGTTGGAATGCAACAAGTGTGGGCCTAGATAATGACAATTATCTAAGACAGCTAAGCAACAACAGTATTGATTATTCCTGGACGTAAAGATGTCATGCAGGAATAGAGTAAGTTCAAAGCAAATGGTTGCTAGTAGATCCAGGGAGTCTGGCCCATGAACTAGAGAACCTGAAATTTGACAACGGACAACCAGTTAAACCAAAGAAAGGAAAAGGAATTATCTGGTCAATTGTTACCATTGCTAAAGTGCTAATGGAAAATGGTGATGGAGAACAAATAATGTCACCAAGAGTTGATTTTCCCAGGCGAGGCGAATGTGACGAGGAAAATGGTAAAATGAGATGTTAGTTTGGACAAATTGATGAAGAACATTGGCCGAACAAAATAATACAAAAAGTTACCAGGGTCGGATGTGTGCCAATAGACTTCTGCAAGGAGGGAAGCCCTCAGAAAAAGAATGCTGGTACACAGCAAAAACCTATTATGGAAGGTGAAACAGAAGATCTACCGGCACACAGATTTACTTTGGAAATCAAAGTGATTGTGAATTTGACCACAACATCGGAACCTGAAGTACTCGCCTGCACCGTTGAAATGGAACTGGCTCGGGAATAAATTTGCAGGGTTATTCTTGAGTCAGGAATTTCCTTTGGAAATAAAGGGAATGGAGTGGGCCCTTGGAAAACTCCCATTAATTGTTTTGTTTTTATTTTTCAGGAATTATGAAATTGGATGATGGAGAAAAACGTGAAGACTGGGCTATAAAAATGAAGAAATGGAAGGAACCATGCCTGCACAAACCTGTATTACTAGGAATTTTGATAACAGGGACCACAGTCCTAGCAGAAATATGGCCCTTACTTGATTTTGCTACACAATTGATAGTAGTAGACAAAATTTACATAAATGAAGTCACAAATTGTACTATAGTAAATATAAAAATACAAAATTGCAAAAAAATCTACTTTACAAGAATGTAGCAAATGTTCAGAGATATTAAATACCTTCAAAGTTGGAAATGATACAATGGTAAAATGTAGATTGAGAAAGAAAATGTTTAATATTACCATGTTGCAACCTATAGCGGAGGTGAGCCAGACGAAGACTTCGGTGAAGAAGAGGAAGAGTGCTAGAAGAAGACGACAGCGTAGGTGACAAAGGAAGGACATCCGGCTTAGTAAGCAAGAGATACAGAGACTGATACGCCTACAGCAGGAAGATTGGATCATAGGCATTGATCAATTGATTAGTAATATGGAAGTTGGAATGTCCCAAAAATTTGTATAAATGTCTGAGGAGTAAAAGGACTCCTCAGATGCTGCCTGCATTAAGCGTAGAAGGACACCTGATACCCTAACAAGGGGCGCTTATATTGCTGGGTAAAGCTAGGATATAGAGCTTTTTAGCTTAAGCTGATTTAAGTTTTATTTTGTTTTTATTTTGCATTAACTGCTTTGTATTGTAATCAATAAAAGAGATATTTTATTGTTACGTTTGCCTTCCGTGAGACTTTACTTATAACTACAAACTGAGCCTCGACAAAGAACAACCACAAGGTAGACTTCTACGTCATTCCTGAAGGACTTCAACCTGCCGGCGAGTTAGTATATTATGGTTTAGACTAGATTTTACTTTCCTTACTGTGTTGGGATGTACTACATTACCCATAAGGAATTTGGGTGTATGACGCAATACGAGGGGCGACTTCAGAGCGAGTCGCAGATGTTTACTGACTTCCACATGTGTCGGATGTGTTAACTGTTGCTCGTAATAAACCTAAGAGATAAGAGCCATACACTGTGTGAGCGTGTATGTGACATGGTGTCAGAAGTGCGTCGTACCCGCTTCACTAAATAAACGACGATGTCAATGTTTCAAGCACCGGAGTCGTTTGACTTCAGCCAGCCCTCCGCATGGCCTCTGTGGATCCAACGCTTTGCACGATTTCGGATCGCTACAAAGTTGGACAAAGAGGAAGGTGATGTGCAAGTTAACTCACTGCTTTACGCCATGGGGACGGAGGCGGAGACAATATTCTCCTCATTTCGGTTCACAGAGGCTTCCCATTCCAGCGACTATAATAAGGTAGTGGAAAAGCTTAACGACCATTTCATACCTCGCAGGAATGTTATACATGAACATGCATGCTTCCATCAACGTATGCAAAAGACAGGCGAATCAGTGGAGGCTTTTGTGAGAGGATTATATGAGCTGGCGGAATATTGCGAGTTTGGAGCACAGAAAGAAGAACACATTCGAGACAGACTGGTTATTGGGATAGCAGACTGGGGAGTGTCACAAAGGCTTCAGATGGAAAGCGAATTGAAGAGAGCAGTGCAGATGGCACGCCAAGCAGAGCTCTTAAAAACACAAAACACGGCTGTAGTGATGTCTGCGGAAGTGGCTGCGTCACAACAGCGGCCCAGAGGAGTTAAACACTATAATGCTGGTAAGAGAACAAACAATAGAGGACAGCAAAGTGATAAACAGACAGAAGAGAAAATGTGCTCACGTTGCAATAGATGTTATAGTGCCCCGCATATAATAAACAATGCCGTAAATGCAGAAAACTCGGACACTTTGCTGCTGCCTGCCAAAGCAAGGCTGTGAGAGCTGTATATTTGCAATACAAAGAAGAGGATGACAGTGAGGCATATTTTCTTGGCAGCATTGAGAAAAGTGATTCAGAGTCTGATTGGCTGGTAAGCCTTCCAGTGTGTGGTAAAACGGTATCTTTCAAAATAGACACAGGTGCTGACATCACGATTATGTCCAAGGATACGTACCAAGGTCTCCCACAGCGCCCCCCATTGACCAAAACAGAAATACAGCTTAACAGTCCTGGTGGCAATGTGGAAACAATAGGAAAATTCTTGGCAGAGACTATAAGAAACACAACTCGTCATCAGTTTTGGGTTTATGTAGTGGATGGACCATATGCACACAACCTTCTCAGCAGAAGTGCAGCCTGTGCTATGAGATTAGTAGCCAGAGCAGATCACATTCATGCTGATCTTTTTGGAGAAATTGGCTGTCTGAACTGTAAACCAATAAAAATTGAACTTAAGCCAGATGCACAAACCTATAGCTTAGCTACACCACGTAGGGTGCCCTTTCCCTTAATGCAAAAAGTCGATGTAGAGCTACAGAGAATGCAGTCTATGCAGATAATACGGGAAGTCACACAGCCCACGGACTGGTGTGCTGCAATGGTCCCAGTAGTTAAGAAAAACGGGAAAGTCAGAATATGTGTAGACTTGAAGCGCCTCAACAAAGCTGTGAAGAGGGAAAAATTCATACTGCCCACTTTGGAGGATGTTGCCGTAAAACTGACAGGAGCTAAAGTTTTCTCAACGCTGGACGCTTCCTCTGGATTTTGGAAAATCCCGTTGGATTACAGTAGTTCAATACTCACAACATTTATCACTCCAAGAGGCAGATTTTGTTTCCAGAGGCTTCCCTTTGGAATTACATCGGCTCCAGAAATCTTCCAAAGGGAAATGACCAAGCTGCTGGAGGGACATGAAGGCTGTGTAGTAGTCATGGACGATGTTCTGGTGTATGGCAGGGACCAAGAGACACATGATAGGAATCTAGAGGCAGTTTTGCAGACAATCCAGGAGTCTGGATTAAAGCTCAACAAAGACAAATGTCATTTCAGTAAGAAAGAACTTGTTTTCTTTTGGACACATCATCAGCGGCGATGGAGTAAAACCTGATCCAGACAAGGTGAAAGCAATTACAGACCTGCCATGCCCCAAAGACATCACTCGACTCAGACAGGTATTGGGTATGGTCAATTACCTTGGAAAGTTTCTTCCAGACTTGTCGACGGTGCTGCACCCACTCAATGAACTGTTAAAGAAAGATTCCGCATGGCTGTGGGACACACAACAACAGCAGGCCTTTAACAACATGAAGACGATGCTATCTTCAGCTCCGGTTTTAGCTTTCTATGACGTCACGAAACCTACCATTGTGTCAGCTGATGCCAGCATTTTCGGGCTGGGTGCCACTCTGCTGCAAACTCCTGATGACAAACTACTTCCTGTGGCTTTCTGCTCCAGAACTCTGTCAAGTGCTGAGTTAAAATACTCTCAAATAGAAAAAGAATGCCTGGCTGCCGTCTGGGCATGTGAGCGGCTTGCGTGTTATTTGCTGGGTCTCGCTGAGTTTACACTGCAAATGGACCATAAGCCACTGGTCCCCTTGATTAACACTTATGATCTGGCCAAAACACCTCTGCGCTGTCAACGTCTGCTGATGCGCTTGATGCGTTTCAACGTTAAAGCAGTACACGTCCCAGGCAAGTCACTAGTCGTGGCCGATGTGCTGTCGCGCAACCCCTTAACTGGAACAGGAGTTCCTGATACTGAGGCGGATGTGCGTGCTTATGTGGAGGCTGTGATTCAGACTAAGCCAATATCAGAGGCAAAGCTGGACACCATTCGTGAAACCACATCCACAGACCCTATTATGAGGGAAGTAATGCGTTTTGTTAATGACGGCTGGCCACACCATGTGCCGTCAGAGCTTAAGGCTTACCATGCAGAACGGGCATCATTGTCCAGGGCCGCGCTACTGCTTTTACATGGCGACAGGATTGTAATTCCTACTGCACAACGGCGAGAGATTCTCGATCGATTGCATGAGGGTCACCTAGGACTAAATAAATGCAGAGAACGGGCCAAAATGTCAGTCTGGTGGCCTGGCATCGGAAAGGATCTTCAGACGAGGATATCTCAATGTGCCTTCTGTCACAAGCACAGACCTACTCAGAGAAAAGAGCCCCTCATTACCACTCCACTTCCTCCCAGTCCTTGGCACACCATAGGAGCGGATCTGTGTGAATATGGTGGAAAGAACTATTTAGTGGTCGTGGATTACTATTCTAGAGTCATTGAAATTGCACATCTAAGCCTCACTAGCAGCCGCTGTGTGATCACTACGCTAAAAGGGAAGTTCATTAGATGCAGGATTCCGTGTGAGTTACACTCAGATAATGGTACCCAGTTCAGCAGTATGGACTTTGCAGACTTTTGTAAGAGCTGGGGCATCCAACATGCAGGGGCGCCCCCAGCATAAACTCTGGCCACCCCTGTGGCCACCCCAGTATGATTTTGCATTGGGTACTATTAATTTAAATGCATAATGTAAATTTACAAGTTCATGAAGTGAAAGAAAATAAAATGCCACCAAAAAAGAGATTGACTGACGCCACCAGAGTAGCTGTTTCACTGCCACCAAGAGTCTAAATAGTAATGTCTACAGACCTGAATTTCAAATGTTATTTATACTGTGAAGAGGGTAGGGTAGGGGTGTGCGATATATTTAGTCTACGATTTTATCATAATTGTTGTTTTAACGATGCACAATCGATCTGACATCCCTGTATGTGATGTTGTCTTGTAGATTAGACAAGTGTCGGTGCGCATTTAGAGTGCACGCTTTCACTGTGTTAATAAATATCACATGAAGAGTGCCGTTTTTCTCCAGATATCAGCATAACAAATGTTATATAAATTTTATTCATGTTTACATTTTAGACATTGTTGGGGAAAAATTTAATAGTTCACACTGAAATCAATATCTGCTTTGACTATGCAAAACACCTCTTTCAGCTCAGCAGACTCAGTGTCTGTTGAGACCCGGGGGGTAACTATGAGACACCCAAACTGAGAGCTCTCCCGAACCAAGGGTGTCGGATAATTTAAATCTAAGACAGAAGGGGGACCATTGTGTTTCTTGCTTTGTAATTTAAAATAGTTCTAAGACAGGAAAGGAGCCATTTGTGTGTGTGTCTGTTACCTTTATTCTGTATGGAAAAGTACTGAGAAGAGTTAATCAAACATTGGGGGTATAAATGATTGTGGATTCTTTTGTGCCCTTAGTTCACACTCGGGGCAGACATTGTATGGCTGTGTCGACTGTGGATTCTTTCTTGCAAGAAATAAAATCTTTATAAAGTGAATCTTCATAAGGTTTGTCTCTTACTAGTGATGTCAGCTGATTAGTTTTTGCCGCAACAACATCATTGCCTGTTTTTGCACAATTTCGCCAACGAATATAGTTCAGATCAAATCCAGAGCATTGTATTGCGTCCCTGAGCAACAAATGGCGCTGTTTCTTTACTGAATGAATCAGCTTTTTGAATAAATAAGTTGAATCAATGAAAATTGGAAAAGATAGGCTACAAGTGACGACGAGGGAGCTTCAGTTGAACAACAGTGAACTGCGATCAGATGAGATGTTGTCAGACTATGTCAGTAAAATTCAGAAAAATGAACAGGTCCAATCAGCTGTTATTCTGTGCTCGCGGCGCGCACGCAAGAATTGCATGCGCAAATGCGCCGGCGCGCACCGCATAATTACTTTATTATAGCTTAAATATAGCCCAAAAGAATACGAGCAATGACCGTCGTTGCTCTGTTGTAAGTTAAGGCATGAAATTACCACACATGCGATTAAAGCTGCCTCAAAACTGTGCATGCATGTATTTGTTAACATGGTTTTAAAGCTATTGTTATCCAATTTGTTGGCCTTAAAACGTCTTAAAAATGCACATAATGTACACCAGAGAAATCTAAATTTTCTCGGGGGAGCATGCCCCTGAACCCCCCTAGCAAACTATATTTTATGACCTCGGTAATTATGAAACCATAATGAAATCTGAGGTAAATGTGCATTTCTACAAATGTGCACACTTTTGTGTATATACACATACACATATATAATTTTTTATTTTTTTTTTGCCACCCCAAGAATTGCTGTGGCCTTGTCTGGCCACCCCTATTAAAATTTTCTGGGGGAGCCACTGCCAACATGTTACCAGCAGCCCCCACTACCCACAGTCGAATGGGGCTGTTGAGCGGGCTGTTAAGACAGCAAAACACATCCTACGTCAACCTGACCCTCAATTGGCACTTTTAAGTTACAGAGCCACCCCAATTGCTGCCACGGGTGCAAGCCCTGCTCAACTGATGTTGGGACGACAAATTCGCACTACACTGCCTGTCCTTGAGAAGACTTTGCGTCCACGCCATGTCAGCTTCAAGCAGGTATTGAAAAAGAACAAAAAAGCTAAAGCAGATTACAAGCACTTCTTTGACAAAAGACATTCTGTCCGTACGCTTCCTTGCTTAAACCCAGGAGATCCAGTTCTCTTAAAGTTGGATGGGGAGAAAGCATGGTGCACATCAGGTACAGTGGTGAGGAACACAAAGGAGACACGATACTATCTTGTTCAGACACAAAGTGGAGCTGTGTTTAGACGTAACAGGCGTCACCTTCAATTGGTGGAGCCCACAGAAACTGATTTTGGAAAGACTAATGTGGACAGTTCTACACACATACCACCTGCACAAAACACACAGCAGCATTCTGCGCCTGTCACGAATGCAGAGCAAATTCGACCTGACTCTGTTCCTGGTTCTAAAATGACCTCTAGTGGCAGGGTAATAAAACTGCCAGTTCGCTACAGAGACTAGAAATAGAGACAAAAGTCAGGAAGTTATGATAATGGCAAAAGGGTGTTCAATGCATAATCTGATGTTTATGAAACATCATTCCTATTAATGTTTATGCATTTCAGATTTCTTAATGTGGTGCTAAGTGTTTGAAGTTCAATAGTATACATGCCACAGTGATTTGATTGTTTATTGAATGCACTTTCTCTTTTGCTATGGTTCATAAGTTAACTGATATAAACCAATAAGTTATGTGGGGATAGTTTTGTTAAAATGGAGATTGCGTTCTGCACTTTAAATGTATCTCTGTTGGGGGGGGGGGGGAGATGTGTTGGGATGTACTACATTACCCATAAGGAATTTGGGTGTATGACGCAATACGAGGGGCGACTTCAGAGCGAGTCGCAGATGTTTAGTTGTTTACTGACTTCCACATGTGTCGGATGTGTTAACTGTTGCTCGTAATATACCTAAGAGATAAGAGCCATACACTGTGTGAGCGTGTATGTGACACTTACCTTCCTGAATAATCCTAGAGTTAAAAGGTGTACTATAAATGGTCACACCGACTAACAATACTGTAACAGTGGTCTCAAACTTTCCTGCTGAAGTTCTCGCTCTTAACACACCCATAGCACAGAGCCCCTCTTCATGTATTCTATTATCAGAGCACTTTGCTCTGCCTCTTCTGCAATGCCTCTTCCTGTGGTGCAAGAAAAATTCCCTCTTTCTCCCAAAGCTATGGAATTTACTGTACCCAGAAAATTCTTAAAATTAAAACTATAATTAAGAAGTAAAACTGCCTACACATTGTGTGCATTGGAAAAGCCATACAAACAAACCAAACTTTATAGGGTAAAAAGGGTGTATACCATGGCAGATTTCAGTAAAATGGATTTTAGCACATTTATAGAATGCATGCATCAAACCACACCATCTTGCACAGACACACTCATGCACTCAAATGCTCATTTTACAAAGATGTATTTGCACAATTAGGCCACTTACCTCTAGAATACAGAATTCAGAGCGCGGTATTCCGCAGTCTTTCTATGGAAGTTCAAATATCTGCAAAAAAACAACTTTTAGGTCATTATCTTCCTGGTATTTCCCTTCTATGAACTGTGCTTGATGGGTCAGGCAGAGATGATGCTGATTAGCTTGTGTCCTAGAGCTTTGCTGTGAGACTCTCGTCCGTTGAGCTGACTGTGCGCTCTCCAGAGGAGCAGTGCCACTCCCTCCAGCCTGGGACAGAACACACAACTCAGAGAATCCTGGAGGAAAGGGTCCGTGTACTTTTGCGTCCATTCCTTTTTCCTTTTTTAAACCAGAAATGAAATATGGAAAATGCGGTTCCTTTGTTTTTTATTTTAACGCTGATGAATAGAATTTGCAGATACAAGATAATTTTCTTTATGCAAGATTATTATTTTGTGGAAAATAATATAAATGATATTCAACTTGTTTTTTAATATGTAAATATGCTCAATTTAATTTCCAGTGTTTTGCGTCATAGACGCTGAAGCGCCCTCTAGTGCCTTTTACTGCGGCCGCTACCGCGAAATGCACGGTCAATCTAGCCGCCACTATATTTTGGGGTTCGCGCATACACTGGCTATTACGGTAAGACCGTCAGAGAACTAGATCTGAAAACAAGTTTTCTTCTGTCAAAGCGATTTCACATTCATTCATTTATTCAGTCAGGCTGTCTGAATAAATGAAAATAACTAAATGAATACATATTTTACAGCCCAATTTCACCTGAAAATGATAGTACACCTCGGACCCTGTCACTGTATGATATGCTGAATTCCAAAATAAATGTCTTCCTGAATAATAATAATAATAATAAAACAGGCCTAAATAAATAAATATAAACAAAAAAATATATATATTTCACAGCCCAATCTCACCTGAAAATTATACACCTCGGAGCTGTCACTGTATGATATGTTGAATTCCAAAACAAAAGTCTTTCCGAGTAAATGGAAAAAAGGGCATAAATAAATAAATATAAATGTAACAGGCCAAAGTAACCTGAAAATGATAGTACACCTCACAGTCTGACACTGTCTGCTGCTAAATTCCAAAATAAAAGCCCTCCAACACTCATATTATACAATGTTTGTCCATACATTCTTAAACTAAGTTTACACAGACCAAATTCACCTCAAATGGACAGTACATCTTCTCACGGTGTCAACTACACTGTTTCAGGACATTCTGATGTTGTATTCCAAAATAAAAGCCCCCAAACTTTATATCTATGCGCTGTTTTGTCTATACATTCAGAAAATCATAAAAATAAAAGTCCTAGTTTCCACAAAGCAAATTCACCTTAGATGGAGAGTACACGTTCTCACAGTGTCAACTACACCGTTTCAGGACATTCTGATGTTGTGTTCCTGAATAAAAACCCCCAGACTTCATATCTATGTGCTGTTTTGTCTATACATTCAGAAAATCATAAAAATAAAAGTCCTAGTTTCCACAAAGCAAATTCACCTTAGATGGAGAGTACACCTTCTCACAGTGTCAACTACACCGTTTCAGGACATTCTGATGTTGTGTTCCTGAATAAAAACCCCCAGACTTCATATCTATGTGCTGTTTTGTCTATACATTGTGAATTTGGTCTGTGGAAACTTAGTTTTAGAATGTATGGACAAATCATCTCAGTGGAGGTTTGACATGAAATATTTCTCAATTTTCATTAAAAGCAATGCGTTACGGCCACGTCACTGGGACATTAACGCTTTACTTGGCTTAATCCTACTAAAACAACAACCAAGGAGAAACTATTTTCTCGCACATTTTCTTGTCATCAACAGCATCTGCTAACGGCAACGTAAACAAAGTGGAAGGACAAGGTTTTTAAGCGTTAAGCGTTTATAATGGTTTTCAATAAGTGGAAAACGCTGAACATTAAAAGCGCGTTGCCTACATATTCGGCCTGCTTGTCTGCATATCTTTATTGGTCATTTATATCAGTGTCTTAATGCATTAAGCGTTTTCTTCATAACTGTATTTTATTTTCTAGGAAAATGCTTAACGTGTATTAATTGTGTTCATAGTGGGCTGCTTAAGGTGTAGTGAATTTGCTCCTCCAATATCACCTACATTAAGCCACATTAAGCATTTTTCACGTTAAACACTTAGAATGTCCCGCTTCGCTGGACGCATTTGCCGCCAGTATTGGACATGCGGCAGTATCGGACCCCTCGTGAGTGAGAATGGGGTGGAAATCAAGTCAAGTAGGGCCTATCATGTTTCAGAGACATGGCTCTCGAAAGTGTGGGAGAAACAACAATTTTACAAAAGAAAACTTATAAATTAACATTTCTTTGACTTTAATCTGTCCTTTTTAAATTTTGGTTTATAATGATGCAAAACGTTATAAACAAAAATCTGAAAAGAAGTCAATATTTAAAGTCGAAAAAATGTCAATTTACAAGTTTTCTTTTGTAAAATTGTTGTTTCTCCCACATTCGAGAGCCATGTCTCTGAAACCTGATAATACTTGACTTGATTTCCACCCCATTCTCACTCACGAGGGGTCCGATACTGCCGCATGTCCAATACTGGCGGCAAATGCGTCCAGCGAAGCGGGACATTCTAAGTGTTTAACGTGAAAAATGCTTAATGTGGCTTAATGTAGTCGATATTGGAGGAGCAAATTCACTACACCTTAAGCAGCCCACTATGAACACAATTAATACACGTTAAGCATTTTCCTAGAAAATAAAATACAGTTATGAAGAAAACGCTTAATGCATTAAGACACTGATATAAATGACCAATAAAGATATGCAGACAAGCAGGTCAGGCCGAATATGTAGGCAACGCGCTTTTAATGTTCAGCGTTTTCCACTTATCGAAAACCATTATAAACCTTATTTTCCGCGACAACAAGGGCGCCATTATGTTCGTTCTGTCATCTTACTTCCGGTTGAGGGACCTAAGATAGTAGTCGCTAGCGGTAATCCTATAGCTGTAAAGGTAGATGAGTATTATATGCTCAGTTAGGGGCTGTCATAACAATTAGATTAAGAAGAGAGATCAGTTGCATCAACGATGTTACAAATACAATGTGAAGCGATCGGAGCGTTGCGGTGCACTTTACAATTTACACCCACCACCTTAAGACAAGGAGCACCTGAGGCAATGGCTGAAGGCGCTAAACTTGAAGTGCCCACCCAAGCGCCCTTATTCGTACCTTTTCATGGACGGGAAGCTGACTGACGAATACTTTACCCCGAGAAATGGCTCGGCTACGATGTTCCAGTAAAGCCATGTGCATGTTAGCCAAAAATTTGATTCGTGAAGTCCGTTCTATGAATACAGTTAAGATCAGTAACGAGCAGTTCACAAAATACAACGAATCTTGCATTATTACAATTGCCACCTATATATTTCATATGTAAGATAGTACAATGGTACATATTTACGATAGGATTATGGTACATTATAGTCTAACAATATCTTAGATTATTCCTGTAAATTACAGAGATTGCAGATGATAGCAGGCCAGCTAGCTACATCTCTCATATTGATATTGACCTAACTATTAACACTAGAGTTAGAGATTGCGTATATACACTGTCTCGTTTTTAATGCATCTCTCTCTCTCTCTCTCTCTCTCACACTGTTTTGTTAAAGTATGGGTGCAATCTTATATTAATTCTCATGATGAATAATTACTAATGTAAAAGTATGTGTATGGTTATATTATTTTCACAGATGCATTGATGAGCGTCAGTGATGCAGTGGACAACTGTGAGGACGATCACATCCACATGCCCTGAACTGCGATGCAGAAACACAATAGGAGGATCCATCTGTCATGGATCACAACTACACTTCAAAATCACATCTGAATCTGAAGCCACCTACATCTGATATGATGAGAACACAATGTGTTGAGCCAGCGCCACTGTACACAACTCTGCAGAGAAACAACCACCATTCAGTCGCCTAACACCTTACCAATACATACTCCAACAACTTCCAGCTACACACTTGGGATCAGCTCCTGACGACTCTGATGGAGCTGCGTCATAATTTATTGCAGGGTGATCTTGCTGAAAGTTTTAGTGTTTCTAAACCTGGTGTTGTGGTAAATTCAAAACTGCAAATTCAGGGTTCCTGGAATATCTTCGTGCAGGTGATGAAGTAACGGCAGACAGAGGCTTCACCATTACTGATCTCCTCTCTGTCAAGTCAAGTCACCTTTATTTATATAGCGTTTTTTACAACACATCCAGATAATGAATAGCATGTTTAAATGTTATGTGATACATTGGATGTGTCAAAGCGATGTAACAAATAAAAAAAACTCAGGACAGAACAATGTTCTAAATGCAACAATAACAGACAACTGATCTGAACTGAACTAAACACAGGGCTTAAATACACAGTGAACTGGGGTGCGTTTCCCGAAAGCATCGTTAGCCAACTATGGTCGTAAGTCCCATTGAACTCTATTGGTAACGATGGAACTTGCGACCATAGTTCACTTTGGGAAACGCACCCCATATCATCTAATTAACAAGGCACAGGTGACAGGGATAACAGAATCAAACACATGATAACTAACAAGGAGACAGCAGGTGAAACAGATCAATGAGACACACTGGGAAACATGAACTGAACACAAAGAAATAAACTCAGAACAAATAAGCAGAACAGATAAAAACAAACTCTAAACATGAACAAAACTCAAACCGTGACGGTACCCTGCCCTTCCGGAAGGCACGTCCTCATGCCTTAATACAAATGGGTGGGACGGTGGGCGACATAGAGGCTGACAAGGGGCAGCTTCAGGCGAACAGGCAGCCACCAAGGCAGCGCCAGCAGTACAGGGGCCCAAGGCGGCGCCAGCAGTTCAGGGGGCCAGGGTGGCGCTGTCTAATCAGGGGGCCTGGGGGGCACTGGAAGTTCAGGGGGCCTTGACACTAGGCTTGGCCACAATGGCCACGGACATATAGCACCCCCCCCAAAAAATTTTCTTGAGAGGAGCTAAGGGTTTATGGACTGGTGCGGGCACCTGGGCTGGGGCGGTCTCTTATATGGGCTCCTGGGCTGTAGCGGACTCTGGAACAGGCGTTTGGGCTGGAGTCCTCTCTGGACTCTGGATGGGGACAGGAGCCCTCTCTGGATGATAGTCAGGGGCTGGAGCCTTCATTGGATGATAGTCAGGGGCTGGAGCCTTCACTCGACGATAGTCAGGGGCTGGAGCCCAAGTGTGTGTAGCCCACACACACAACATGGCTGTGGCCATAATGGTCTGTGCTTCATTTACCTGAGCTGACTCAAGGGTAGGAATGGGCTCTGGGATTTCTCTCATGGGAACGGGCTCAGAAACTACTTTCACGAGAACGGATTAAGGAAATTCTCTCACGGAAACAGGCTCAGAAAAATCTCTCACGGAAACAGGCTCAGGAAATTCTCTCACAGGAACAGGCTCAGGAAATTCTCTCACAAGAACAGGCTCAGGGAATTCTCTCACGGAAACAGGCTCAGAAAAATCTCTCATGAGAACAGGCTCAGGAAATTCTCTCACAGAAACAGGCTCAGGAAATTCTCTTACAGAAACAGGCTCAGGAAATACTCTTACGGGAACAGGCTCTGGAGGAAATACTCTCACAGGAACTGGCTCCGGAAATACTCATGGGAACAGGCTCTGGAGGAAATACTCTCACGGGAACAGGCTCAGGAAATTCACTCAAGGGGACTGGCTCATTGCATTAGAGTCATACTGGAATCAGGCTCTGGTGACAATAAACGGACCTTGTCCTTTAGACCAGTGGTTCCCAATCCTGGTCCTGGAGGCACCCCAACAAACTGCACATTTTTTATGTCCCCTTAATTAAACACACCTGATCCAGGTCATCAGCTCATTAGTAGAGACTCCAAGACCTGAAAAGGGTGTGTCAGAGAAAGGAGACATGCAAAATGTGCAGTGTTGGGGTGCCTCCAGGACCAGGATTGGGAACCACTGATCTAGACCAGTGTTTCCCAACCACGTTCCTGGCACACCAACACTGCACATTTTGCATGTTTAATTGAGGAGACATACAAAATGTACAGTGTTGGGGAGCCTCCAAGACCAGGATTGGGAACCACTGATCTAGACCAGTGTTTCCCAACCACGTTCCTGGAGGCACACCAACACTGCACATTTTGCATGTCTCCTCAATTAAACACACCTGATTAGGGTTATCAGCTCATTAGCAGTGACTCAAAGATCTAAAATGGGTGTGTCAGACAAAGGAGACATGCAAAATGTGCAGTGTTGGTGTGCCTCCAGGAATGTGGTTGGGAAACACTGATCTAGACCACTCAGGAAATAATTTGTCAGATCCTGATTGTCCCATGATGTTAGATGACAAATCTTTGAAAATTCCTCTACATATTCCTCGATATTCCATCTATCCTGAAATATGGTGCATAGGAATGCTTCGGGTCTGAGGAAAATTCCTGCTAACTCCATCTTTACTGCTGCTAGATCCATAATTAAGGTCTGTTATTCTGTTATGGAGTGTTGCAAATCAAATAAGATGCAGGATCATAAGCGCAAGCAGTTTTAAGTTTATTTGAACAAAGAACTCAGGATACAAAAACTCAGGCAGAACAGAACAACCTCCTAAACACAACAACAGACAACTGAACTGAACTAAACACAGGACACAAGTGCAAGCTGACCTATGGGTGGATCAAAGTTGACAAATAGGCAGTAAAAAATGCTTTTTTTATTTTTTGTAAAACGCCATTTTTGAAGAAAAATATATTGTTGTAGTGCGAAGTCTGGTGTTTGAGAAAATATGAGGTGTCACTAACTTCTTTCACTGATTTTTTAAAACATTTATACTGAACTGTATCTTAAATGTGTCCTATGGTGTGACATAGCAAAAATTAAGAAAAAACAACAACTTAATAATATACAAATAGCATGAGAGAATCTTATGTTGATTGTTAGACACTTATTTTAATATGGTGCTATTTATTTAATATGAAATTATGAAAAACATAATTTTTTCCCCACGACTTGTTGGACATTTTCAATAAATACGAGACAGACTTTGCTGTCATCCTTTCAAAACGGCTGAAAATTATACTATAAGATGAGTGATGATTGTATCTCCCCTACTATAATACTCAACAGTTCTTATAGGATTTGTTCACTTTCAAAAAAAAATTCCTGATAATTTACTCACCCCCATGTCATTCAAGATGTTCATGTCTTTCTTTCTTCAGTCGAAAAGAAATTAAGGCTTTTGATGAAAACATTCCAGGATTATTCTCCTTATAGTGGACTTCAATGGCCACCAAACAGTTGAAGGTTAAAATTATAGTTTCAGTGCAGCTTCAAAGGGCTTTAAACGATACCAGACAAGGAATAAGGGTCTTATGTAGCGAAACGATCGGTCATTTTCGAAGAAAATGTAAATGTATATGCTTTATAAACACAAATGATCACCTTGCACGTGCTTCCGCCAAAACCGCACTTCCGTATTCTTCAAAATGCTTACGCTGTACTTCCTACACCTTCCCTATTCTACTTACGGAACGAAAACAGCGCCAGTTCTGTTTTTTCCGACCTATACTTCTATACAGTGCCCTCCACTAATATTGGCACCCTTAGTAAATATGAGCATAGGCGGCTGTGAAAATAAATCTGCATTGTTTATCCTTTTGATCTTTCATTCACAAAATTCTAAACTTTCATCGAAGTAAAATAATTGAAAGTGAGGGGAAACTCACATAATGAAATAAATGTTTTTCTCCAAAACACATTGGCCACAATTATTGGCACCCCTAGAAATTCTGGTAACACTTTACTTGAAGGGGTGTGCATAAGACTGACATGACACTTTCAGACAACTGTCATTTATGACAACTGTCATTAAATGTAATTTGGTCAATTATGTAATTTTTAATGCAAAGATGACATTGTTTGAGATGTCTTTGTTATGACAACTTGACATGAACCAATACATCATAACCTGTCAGTGTCTTTGTCATGACAACTTGACATTATTTAGCTTTATGGGTTAACATTACATTAAACTGTCATGTGGTTGGTTTTGACATGAGGACATTATAATAGTGTCATGAATATTTTTCTGACCACTTTTTTTCAGTGGTACAAATTGAACTTGTCATTAAAATGTCATTAAGTGTTAATACCCTGTCAAATAATTTTATAACAGCATCATGAATATTTTTCTTGACCTCAACTGCAGTGTATAATTTTAATTTGTCATTAAAATGTCATTAAGTGTTAATACTCTGTCAAATAATTTTATAAGAGCATCATGAATAGTTTTCATTTAATAATGTTTTGTTTTTAAGTTTCCTCCAACAGAAGGTCAGATAGTTGACAATTTCAAATTTCTTAAAAAGATGACACTGTTATAAAATAACGGTAACACTTTATTTTATAGGGTCTTTTAGTTGCTTATTACTATTAGCATGCATATTACTAAAATATTGGCTATTTATTAGTACTTATTAAGCACATATTAATGCTTTATTCTGCATGACCTTATTCTACATTCTTAATCCTACCCAATACATAAACTTAACAATAACTATTAATAAGCAGTAAATTAGGAGTTTATTGAGGAAAACGTATAGTTAATAGTTTATATGTGTTCCCTATACTGAAGTGTTACCAAAATAATGTAGTGTAATGTTAACCCATAAAGCTAAGTAGATTCTTAAGTTTGATAATTAATCTGCTATGTCATGTTTATGACAGGTTATGTTGTCTTGGGAATGTCAAGTTGTCATGACAAAGAGACTGACAGGTTTTGATGTATTGGTTTATGTCAAGTTTGTCATAACACAGACATCTCAAACAATGTCATTAAAACTGACATAACTGAGCGAATGACACTTAATGACAGTTGTTATAAACATGCATAAAAACTGTGTCATGTGTCATGTCATGATTATGAAGGGGTCATGTGAGTCTTATGCACAGCCCTTCAAGTAAAGTGTTACTGAAATTTATGAGTAAAATATCTCTGAAGTATATTTCCATTTATATTTATAGTTTTTAGCACACCAGGGTGACTAGGAGTATGAAATTGTCCAGCCATGACTTCCTGTTCCACAGGAGTACAAATATGTGTAAACACAAAGGCCAAATTCCCTTAATCATTCATCACAATGAGAAAAACCAAAAAATATAATAAGATTGTTGAGCTTCACAAAATAGAAAATGGCTTTAAGAAAAAAGCTAACAAATTGAAAATCTCCATTTCCACTATCAGGGCAATAATTAAGAAGTTCCACTCAACTAAAGATGTTACAAATCTGCCTGGAAGAGGACATGTGTTTATAGTGTCCTAATGCACCGTAAGGAGGAGAGTTGCCAAAGACTCTCCAAGGATCACAGCTGGAGAATTGCAGAGATTAGTTGAGTCTTGGGGTCAGAAAGCCTAAAAAAAATGACCAAACAGCACCTACAAAACCAAAAGTTGTTTGGGAGGGTTTCAAGAAAAATCTTCCTTGCTCAGCCAAAAACAAACTCCATCATATTCAGACACGACTGGAACTTTAAAAGGGACCTAGTTCTATGGTCAGATGAAACAAAAAAAAAAAAAAAAAAAGAGCTTTTTGCAGAAAACCCACCAGATGGGTTTGGTGCAAACAGGGATAAAAAGTACCCCATGCCCACTGTTAAATATGCTGCTGGATCTTTAATGCTTGTGGGCTATTTGTTTTGCAGGAGGTCCTGGACATCTTGTTCAGATACATGGTATCATGGATTCTTTCAAATACTAACAGATAAAAAATCAAAACCTGACCGCTTCTGCTAGAAATCTTATAATGGGAAGTGGCTGGATCTTCCATCAGGACAATGATCCAAAACAAACATCAAAATCAACACAAAAATGTGTCACTGAGCACAAAATGAAGCTTCTGCCATGGCCGTCCCAGTTCCCTGACCTGAACCCTAAAATGAGTTGAGTGAACTGAAGAGAAGAAGCACCAGCATGGAGCTGAGAATCTGAAGGATCTGGAGAGATTCTGTATGAAGGAATGGTCTCTGATATCTTGTCAGGTGTTCTCCAAACTCATCAGGCATTATAGAAGACTCAGAGCTGTTATCTTGGGAAAAGGAGGTTGCAATAATTGGGTGCCAATAATTGTGTCCAACGTTAAGGTTAGAATTTAGTTAATTTTTTAATGAAAGATCAAAAGGATAAACAATGCAGATTTATTTTCACAGCCACCTTTGCTCATATTTACCAAGGGTGCCAATATTAGTGGAGGTATGTTTGCACTGTGTTTCATGTGCAAATATTGGGTGGCCGCAAACTTTAGATCACCATTTAGGATCTGTTTTAGATTAATACGTAAACGCATATCAAAGCTTTATCTGCATTCATCTGCCGAAGAACTGCAGAAAAGTACAGGCCTCCAAGGAATTTCCACAGGAGATAGAAATACCTTTCTAGGGCTGCGTTCCACTCCAAATTTTAATGCCCTTCACTCGCTAGCTTCCGTCTCGTGGACTTGGATGTGCATCATTGCTTACATTGCAGGAGTGCCCACTACTGAATCTCAACAATGTATTACAAACTATTATGCGATTAATTTCCTAAATTAATATATCATACTTAAATTGATACATTATTCCGTAAAAGTCAATTTTGATTTCATGCCGACTTTAAGCGCAAACTGCTGTGACGTCACAATTAAGTTGAATTGTGGGATATAGAGGTGCTTGAAGTGTACATTAGACTCGCTCCCTCAGTCAAAATCGAGGGGACAACTTCCCTTGTCCACTTCACCAATGAAATGCACTTTAATGGAGGCAGGGATTCTCGAGGGGGAAGTGCTTAGGGAAGTTTGCGAGTGTGTGTCTAAAATTGGAGAGGAACGCAGCCCGAGTGTAAATGAAGGCAATTTATGTGCCTCATTAAGGTGCTGCTTGTTCTGAACCACACACACTTGGTATTTGGACCATGGAATTGTTTGGTTAAAGCCCCTATAGGAAGCCAAAACAAGGTATTTCCATATATTACATTAGTATGCAGGGTTCCTTTAAGAGACTGCAGGAAATAGTAGTTAACAAGTCTGCACTACCAGTTTTTATAATTTTGCTTTTATTTAATGCTCACAAAGAGCTACTCCACGTATGAGCTGCCTGTTTACCTGCCATTAAATGTGTGGAATACCGGCTTTTCACTGTCAAGCTCTGATTCCATGGATTAAACTACTGTTATCCAGGTAAAGCACTACAAGGAGCAACAAAGAGAAGGTAGGGAAATACTAGACTAGGGAGCACAAACCTTGGTGTCTTGGTTTCTAAATGCCTGACATTAGCTTTAATAATGAGCAATTGTGGCTTACACATTATGGCTTAAAATGAATTACAAAACTCAAACTCAAGACATGAACAATTTATTCANAAAAAAAAAAAAAAAAAAAAAAAATTTAGCTTTGAGACAAGGACATGGCCACATGGGGACAGTGCTGCTCTGTCTCATACCCCAGCTTTCATCTGGCTGCGCGGTGGCAGAGGTTTCTCCAGGTGGTGACCCACAGTGAGACCGAAAGGGGAATCAGCTTGCTTCTCCTGGACTTCAGGCTTCAGCTGAAAGCCTTTCCCCTCATCAAAACTGTCTACTGGTGGGAAGGCGAGTGGCACTTCACTAAAGAGACCTTGAAGACGAGTACGCCAGCCTTCCAAAAGGCTGCCACGAGCCTCAGCAGAGAGATGTGTGGGTGCCCAGAAGATCTGTGGTGCGAGGACCTGGAAGCCACAGTAGTTGAGGACACCATTCTATAAAAAAGAAAACATTAGCACAACAGTCTCAGATTAGTATTACATGCAAACTCATTAATAGAGTGCAAAATTAAGCCTGGTTGAGGTAAAAGAATAAGGGATGAAACTTCTAACCTGAACTGGCCACAGAGTAACATTCATGTCTCCATTGATCCCATTGGAGTTGAACATGGTCTCATGGGAACCAGTGGTGAAGGATAACATGGCTTTCTTTTCCTAAAATTAATTAAACACTCAAATTACACCAATACTAACAGCCTTCTCACCTTTCATTAAATCAACATTTGTTAGCCTTTTGTGATGAATGCATGTGAATTAAATTTGTGATTTGTAGGCCCTACCCTGAAGATGCCCTCACTGTAGCGTTTTTTCAAAGTGTAAGCAAAACCACGGGTAAGAACTCGATCCATCCAACCTTTCATGATGGCAGGAACAGAGAACCAGTACATGGGAAACTGGAAGATAATCAATAAAGTTTAGTTTAAACACACACTACAATTACCACCTACCTACCTGCAAGTGATAAATTAGGTGTCCGATTTAAAAAAAAAAGAAAAGAAAAAAAAAAAGTCATACCTGAAAGATAACAATATCTGCTTCTTTCAATTTCTTGTGCTCCTCTACGATATCAGAAGCTAGTCGGCCATCCTGCCAGGCCAGCATGGTCTCCTCTCCATAGGAAAAGTGTTCTGGGTTTTTCACCGTTCCTGAAACAAGAAATTGTTTTTGCAAGAACTGCCATTGCGCTCCGATAAAGGCACACGTTTTAAGTTTAATATTTTCTGAACAAATATAACACTGCCTCCCACACCAGTAATATCCTCTTTGGTTGCTGTAGCCTTAAATTTCATTTCATACAGGTCAGACACAAGCACAGTGCAGCCCCGTTTCTCCAGCACATCCACAGCAGCATCTTTCACGGCCGCATTGAAAGATCCCGCACTCTGGTGCGCGTACACGATCAACACAGTCTTTGAAGCTTTAAAAAAAATCCAAAGGATAAACAAACAAACAAACACATAAAAATTACTGCAACAAAAGAACGTACCCATGTTTCTCACCCACACGTCTCAGACCATTCAGCTTCGTGAGCTTCTTTTAAAATCAAAATCACCTGAGCAGAGCACAGCTGGGTAATTTCACTAATTAATAATGACAGCCTACAAAAAACAAAAATTGTAAGCAAAAAAAAAGTTTCTTAAAAAAAAAATGTGTTTCTTAACTGGATGCATTTCTTTTCAAAAGCGGCATATGAACTGAATTTTTATGAAAGAAAAAAAAAAAAACTAGAATCGCATTATTAGTGGTAAGTTTAGCTTTTTACCACTAGATGTCAAGCTATACATGTCTATAGAGTCATACAAAAAAATACCTATATGATCAAGATAAAAGATAATCTCTCGGTTTCACAGACAAGTTTAAGCCTAATCCCAGACTAAAATGTGTGTTTGAGCTGTTTTAACTGAAAGCAACTTGCACTGACATATCTTAAAATATGCAGTGCCATTGTTTTGTCTCAAGATGCACAGCAGTAATGTTTTTTTTTTCTTCTAGGGCACGTTTATAAAAGCTACTTAATGCGCTAATTGAACTAAGGTCTAATCCTGGCTTAATCTAAACCCTGTCTGTGAAACCGGGCTAATTGTAAAGATTAAAAAAAAAAAAAACTAAATGAATTTGGGAACTCAGTTCAGATAACGAGGTGTTTTGCTTTGACATTTTTGTGTGTCATGCCCGCGGGGTATAATTTTAAATATACAGTTTCTTCTGGAGAAAAAAAAAAAACTTTGCTGGTCTCCCCGACTTGATGTAGTTTGTGGTTTTTAACTGGTTATGATGGATGATGGCTTTAGACCGCCTAATGTATTTTTTCCCAGCAGCGCATTTTTTTCTTCTTCAGAATGAAACTCAGCTTTTTATTGCGAAAGGTGCGTAAGCACATGTGTATGACTTTAAGAAATGCAAGAAAGATAAGGTTTCTTTTTTTAGCACCAGACTCCCATGATTAAAAATAGCGAAGAGGGTCTGCGAGCCCTGAAACTCCCCCAACAGACGCTCACAGTCCATCCGCGCAACAATAATGAACTAAAGCAAGAGAAGGAAACTCTTATCCGAGCGGTTATACTGACAATGACAACTCTCTGCGCAAACAAACTCTAGTCTAGATCATTTACAGCCATTTTGGCAGCTCCTCGGAAGCGACACGTGTGTCATGAAAACGCGTTTGCGCTCTCAGCACCGGTGACTCTTCACTCTTTCACAGTACAGCACTAGGAAGAGTGCAAAGAAATACGGATGTAACACAATGAACCACGTCGCGAACTTCACGACATAGCCTCGCTGTTTTTTGTTTAGTGTTGGAAACGTGTTTTCTCTTTCTTATGCCTTTCCTGAAGGAATAACTCTCCAAAGGATCGGTTTTCAGACGTAAAGCAGCGTGTGTTTCTCAGAAGGATTTATTAAAGGTTACCAATGGGATCTCAAGGGCCAGGACGTAAAAGAACCACCAGCAAAAATGGGTTGACCGGCGAGGAAGATGCCCTGAACGTTATCGCAAAAGAGGTAAATTGCTCTCATAAGGGATAAACTATTGTAATGGTCTTATTTGCTGAAGTGCAGGGTTAAACTTCAGAGGAAAATGAGAAAATCACATGGTTCCACATCCTGAGTCCGTTTATTTATTAAACCAAAGAGCAGTACACAGTTTCACGAGTATCTAATTAACATAACAGCAGCCTAACTAAGGTAAAGTCCATGCTTTTGAACTCATGTGGCCCTGCATTGTTCATATATTATTCTTATTCACAAGCTGTAGATCATTTCCTCTCATGTCTGCTTCCTCCCTGTGTTTTTAGTTACCTACACCTAACTACAAGTTTCTGAGCTGTTTTGGTCTTATGTATCATGGCAGTAATGTGTTTGAAAGTGCTAGGCTAGCAGTGTGCAACATAAGCTGAGTTTGATGTGCTGGAACAGGTGCTGGGGTCATGGTGGAGAGAACCTTGATCTGAGTGCTTAGGAAATGATTTTGGCCCAGTCAGATCTTTGACTGATATGATGTTCCTTTATTGCACACCCATAGTGAAAAGTAAAGACTGTATGTGAAGTGCACATATTTTCATAAACAGTTATACATATGTAGCACATGTTTCAGTCTATTATTAGTGAGTGTGTCTTTGCTTGACACATCATGCTCAGTAGTAGTCAGGATAGAGGTCTTCTCACACTACTGTCAGCATGAGGTGTCCGCTCAGTTTAGAGTGTGAAATACAGTCAGAGAAGCATGTTATATTTATGTGTATGCATCTAAACATTTCTTTGGGTTTACATGATTCGTTTATTGGTGCCATTGGCCATGACCAGGCCCAGACAAAATCTGCAGATTGATTTATTTTTTGTTTGATTCTAATTAATGCAGTGATTTTAGGGGACGTCTGAGTCACAGTATGAAACACTTAATGGTTGGTTAATGCATAATCAATAAGCCAAAATAGCGGCAGAGGATGTGTAAAACTTTGATAGTTGCATAACCTTGTGCAAAATGTTTTCAAAAATAATTTAGTTCCAAATGTTCTGCCCATTCTCAACAAGAGGACAGGTTAGCCATTTAAAAAGTTTTGAAATGTTTAAAAGTAGCCTAACTTGATGATTGCCAATTTGGTTTTCTGTAGCACATTAAGTTGACCTCTAGTAAGTGAGCACATGGATGAAGAGATTCAGGTGAAATACGCCCATGCTTGAAACACTGAATCAGGAAGCAAATTTCAGTTTTGACATTTGCATAATTTCAGCATGAACACTAAATAATCTTTTTTCTTTTAATGATCAAACCTGTTTCTCTTGAAATGGAAATGATATTTTTAGTATTCACCCTTGTGGCTTTGCAATAGAGCTTTTGCAAATTTAAACAGTCAGGTCAGGTCACACAAGGTCTTATTGGAGCCTCTCTCTGAGCAGGTTTGGTTTCAGTTACGATGATGACAAGATACTGTGGTTTAACCCTTTTTTACTTGGCACTTGACATGTTTTAAAGGGTTTTTGAATGCCTTTACAAATAAGCTAGTTATTTAAATGTTCCTAGGGCTTTTTAAGGTTTATATGTTTCTTTCAGAGCCACTTTATCTCCTTTATAAGGGCCTAGTTCAGTATTTACTCCCTCTGTTCCTTTGTCCCCCCTTTTATTCACCTGGTACTGTACCTGCATTTGTTGCTGATATAGGCTGCAGTCCCACACTTGCTGCTCTCTGACCGGCTGGTATGTTGGCCCTCGTGTGATCGTTGATTCAGTAACAAGAGCTTTAAAAATAGAAGGCCCTCAGAGACCAGCTGTTAGTGCAGCCTCAAGACCAGACATGAAGTTTTGGGGGGCCATTACAATGAGCAGAAGTAGGGAACAGGGGCATCTGATAATGGATGCCATGGAAACATATGCTGATAATATCTGCAGAAGTAATCCTCAGTGGCCGTGTTTTGTTTTTGTTTTTTTGTGCTCTCTAATGTAGCTAAGCTGGTAAGTTTGAGATATGGCCTCAGTAGAACATGAGTCAGTGAAGGATTTCCTGTAAAACAATTTCAACAATTGCTACTCAACACTTTGATTCAGTGTTTTGTTTGTCCTTCTTGTTACACAGATGCAAGTTGTGGAATCTGGTAAGACAAACGCGTGACATAAATAGATTGTTTTCAGCTGTATGTGTTTGGTTCATGACCACATTCCGCAAAGTTTTGGCACATACTGAAAAAGTTTCATACAACAACACTCCTCGTTTGATTAGATGAGGCATTTCAATTTTTTAAGTGCAGACCAAGTCCAGATGAAGGCGGTGATTATTTTTGATCTATGATATATGTTCTTCTTATGGCAGTTTACATTTTTTTCTATTCATCAAAGAATCATGGAAAAAGGTATCGCTTTTTTTTTTTTTTTTTTTTTTTTTACAAAAAGTTAAGCAGCACAACTATTATCAACATTGATAATACGAAATGTTACCTGATCAGCAAATAATCATATTAGAATGATTTCAAGGATCATGTGACACTGAAGACTGGAGTAACGCTGACAATTCAGTTGAGAGCAGCCTGTGGTTTTATTTAGCCAATTATTATTTAGGCCAGAAAACTAGCCAATCAGAAATGCTCTCTGCTTATGAACCATTTTGAGTGCTGACTGATTTAGGATGTGATTCATGGAGTAACTCTACTCTTTCAGTCTGTATGATTGTGTATTTGAATCAGATGTGAGCAGGACAATGGTGTCAAAAGCTCATTTGTCACTGTCACTACCAGTGTTATTTCAAGCAAGATGAATGTTGATTTCCAGTCTTTAGAGCAATTAACTCAATAGGAGTTGCTGGCGTGACTGATCCCTACTATGTAAAAGAGGCTTACAACTGAAAATCGGCTATTGAGACAGACGTAAGAGTTGGCAAGTCTGGTAAAAATGTTCAATAGTTTTGTGATTAGAGAATGATTGGATTGGTTCAAAACAAATTCAGAGCAGTCAACTCATTGTGTGAGAAAAGTTATAATTAGCAGGATGGATTGTTCAAACCCTTATAGGCCAGGCCGAGCCAGTGTTCTCCATCTTATTGTTTAAAAAAAGTAAAAGGCTATATATATATATATATATTACAGTACAGTCCAAAAGTTTGGAACCACTAAGATTTTTAATGTTTTTAAAAAGTTTCGTCTGCTCACCAAGGCTACATTTATTTAATTAAAAATACAGTAAAAAAACAGTAATATTCTGAAATATTATTACAATTTAAAATAACTGTGTACTATTTAAATATATTTGACAAAGTCATTTATTCCTGTGATGCAAAGCTGAATTTTCAGCATCGTTACTCCAGTCTTCAGTGTCACATGATCCTTCAGAAATCATTCTAATGTGCTGATTTGCTGCTCAATAAACATTTATGATTATTTTCAATGTTGAAAACAGTTTTTTTTTTTTCAGGATTCCTTGATGAATAGAAAGTTCAAAAGAACAGCATTTATCTGAAATACAAAGCTTCTGTAGCATTATACACTACCGTTCAAAAGTTTGGGGTCAGTAAGAATTTT
>RJVU01002418.1:2714214-2748785 GCA_003731715.1 Anabarilius grahami | reverse complement strand
ACATTCGAAGCACGCACACAGAAAGCTGTGTCTCAGAAACCAGATTAAATTGATTAAATATGCAGTAAAACATTAAGGTTATAGATTTCTATGTCAAATAAGTAAAACTGGTATTTTGTACTTTCTATTTATCAGTGAATCCTGAAAAAAACAAATGGTTTCTAAAAAATATTAAGCAGCACAACTAGCTTGTACTTTGCATTTCTCGTTGTTAAGTCTTAAAATTTAAAAAATGAATATGTTTGAAACTTCTCCATTGGAAACTACTAGCAAGCTCAGTCGTTGGATGACACTGTAACAGTGCCAGAATGCAAATGAGATGGTTACAAGTAGATTAGGATGCCAGGCTTTGTGCTCTGGTGTGTGTTTAGATGATTAATCTGGGCTCAGACTTTGGACTGTGGGATGAGAGCTGTCTGTTAGTCTAAACTCATTGTCAGGAGCAGTTTTGTATTTCTACATTAAGAAGAAGAGTCCTGACATCATAATACATGATTGTGTTCATATGACCACACGCATATACTGTATGGGTTTATGAATACCAATCACAGTAGCGTATTGACACATTATCACCTGCTTATCACTGGTCTATGACAATCATAAAAAAAAATGTCTGCCTCCCTCAGGACTAAACTCTGAGTGACCCAAGGTTAAACTTGCACTGGATTGTATTCAACAATGCATTATTTATTTGAGTTTTCTTCAAGAGCCTTGTTGCAGAACTGCTGATACAGGTTGAAGCAAGACACTGTGTAGAAAACTCTCAAATAATGTCAGCACACTTAAGTCAGAGACCTTTTACCAAGAATGGAACCTCTCCATATAAGGACAAGGATTCAGAAAGGGTTTTCTTCCTTATTTCTGACGTCACCGATGGGCCCCTGAAGATTGTTATCACAATTGCTTTCCTGTTTATTCTCTGCTGTTGGGACACATCCCATATAAAGAAGTAGGCCTAATTCTGAGTCCATATTTCTAGTGCTCTTGATCCTGATTGGTTGGGATGTTTGTGTATAAGCATGGTTGCTGTGATACCTAGGTATAACTCTATTTATTTTAAAGGGTTAGTTCACCCAAAAATGAAAATTCGGTCATTAATTACTCACCCTCATGTCGTTCCACACCCGTTCATCTTCGGAACACAAATTAAGATATTTTCCATAAAATCCAATGGCTCAGTGAGGCCTGCATAACACTTTCAATGCCCAGAAAGCTACTAAAAACATATTTAAAACAGTTCATGTGACTACAGTGGTTCAAACTTTGTTATGAAGTGACGAAAATCCTTTTTGTGCACCAAAAAACAACAACAAAATAATTACTTTATTAGTGTTGTCAAAAGTACCGGTACTTCGGTACCAAGTCGGTACTGAAATTTTGAAAATGTGACGATACCAGCATTTCTGTAGTACCGGTAGTACCGTGAATCTGGGTATATTCGGTACCCACTGATAGGGCTGTGGCAGTATTTACGTGAATATGACAGGAGTGAAGCACAAAGCTTTGTTTATAGAAGAAATAATAGGTTAGCAATTAAATGTGACATCGCAGCCATGGAAACATTTTGGTTCATGCCGAATGAGAGGTACGCAAGTCCATACATTTAAGCTTTGTATTCTGTTTTGTCAATCGCGATCTGGTCAGAGAATTATCAGAGAATTTAACAATATTCCATTAGTTATTCCACTGAACATGGAATCTCTGTTTATTTTCCCAAATCTTCACTCACGCATAAACGTTTGTTCCTTTGGTTCGCTTTTAATTAGGCCTATTATATTCGCATTCTTTACTGTGGTAAAGTAGAAAAAACACCGTAGGACAGAAACTTTTTTGCTTGCACGTCAGTTTCTATTTAACACAGTTTGTGCTTGTTATTAGACTTTATAAGGCGCGTCAAGTTTATTTGTATAGCGCGTTTCACACACGCTGGAGATTTTTACTTTCGCTTTTAGTCTGGCAGCGCAAAATCAAACACAGCCTGAATGTCCTGCCCTGCTGAAGATAAAACTCGCTCTTCAGACCTTTTACAACAAGTGTCAGTTGCTTGTAACATCAGGAGATAACATGAAGATATTATTAAAGAGAAATGGTTTCTTTCCTGTCGTGTCCCACATTCCTCTCAAAGCGCAGAGCTGTAGACTATATCAAAGACTATCATAACGGGACTTTGGCTATTTGACGCATCTTTGTGCGGAAATAAATGAATGTTTTTTTAAATAATATTTAAATTTCTTATTAGTTAGGTTACCATTATTTACCGATATTCATTTCATAGTTTTACAGGCTGGAGTGTGTTGTTTCACTGACAGAATAGCTAATTTTTTATAAACATGTCTGTTACCCCTGTTGAAAAAAATAGCATGCTGGTAAGGTAGATTTTGAAGCTGGTATGCTGGTTTGAGCTGGTCCAGTTAAAAAGTCCAGTTTAGGACTAGCATGGACCAGCAGGACCAGTTTAGGACCAGCATACCAGCTTCAAAACCTACCTTACCAGCATATGCTGGTTTTTTTCAACAGTACAAAATGTATGTTTGAGCATTTCTTTTTTTTATATTTCAAAATGTATTTCATTTAGGTAGCCTATATTTACACACAAACATACACACACACACACACACACACACACACACACACTCCAAATCATATTTAATGTTTTTAAAATAGGCTATATAAAATAGTAAAATAGTTCCAATAGATTTTGCTGTGGTACCGAAATTGGTACCGAGAACCGTAAAATTGTCATGGTATCGGTACCGACTACTGGAATTTTGGTACCGTGACAACACTAGACTTTATTCAACAATATCTAGTGATGGGCAATTTCAAAACACTGCTTCATGAAGCTTCGAAGCTTTACAAATCTTTTGTTTCGAATCAGTGGAAACATGACGTAAAAAAGCCTCGTTTACTGAAATCACGTGACTTTGGCAGTTTGATATGCGCTCCGAACCACTGATTCGAAACAAAAGATTCGTAAAGCTTCGAAGCTTCATGAAGCAGTGTTTTGAAATCGCCCATCACTAGATATTGTTGAATAAAGTCGTTATTTAAAACAGTTTAAAAAAAAAAAATAATAATAATATGTCTTTAGTAGCTTTCTGGGCATTGAAGTGTTAATTGTCTTGCTGGCAATGGAGGCCTCACTGAGGCAATGGATTTTATGGAAAATATCTTAATTTGTGTTCTGAAGATGATTTAGGTCTTATGGGTGTGGAACGACATGAGGGTGAGTAATTAATGACAGAATTTTCAATTTTGGGTGAACTAACCCTTTAAGTAATTTAAAGTTCTCTTTTTCTTCTTTTCTGTATTTCACTTCTGCTCTATCTTGTTTACTAATCTACTTTTTACTTGACTTGGCATTGTGTACTATGAAAATTGCCACAAATTGTTCCTCATTTGTACATTAAAAAAATTAAGTTCATTGTTAGGATCTAAAAATCAGTTAAATCGAATCTGTTAAAAAGCATGAACATGGCTTAAATATGGTGAGCTGTGGAACAAGCAAGATTCATTTAGTTAATGTATGATGTTTGATTTATTAATGATAAATATGTAACCTGGTAATTGTGTATTTTAAAGTACTATTACAACAAATCTCATTCTTGTTTCATTTATGTATGAGTGACTGATAAATATGCATCACATTATATACAATTAAAATACATATCTTACATTTAGACCTAAGTATTATTGAGTGTTAGTTGATTTTGGTTAAAAGTGTCTACTACATGAGTAAATGTAAACACAATATGAGGTGAGTAGTTCAGCAGTTTATAGCAAGGTCAAAGAGGGTTTTCAGTGACCTACCACCATACAATGATGCTTTCTGTTATAATCCTCAGTATAACCAACAATCTTTTATCTATAAAATATTATTTTTGTTGAATTTGAGGTACAGTACAGTAATCCTACACAAACAAAACATCTTATCTCTAGTCTTCTTTTATNTTTTTTTTTTTTCCCCCCCCCCCCCCTTTTTTTTTTAAAGTGTTAAACTTGTATTCCGTTAAGTTACAATTATGCTAAAAAACATAAAATAGAGAGAGAAAATGGTCCCTGTATCATGATTTATTAACTTGGTATACAAGGTCATGTTGTGGATTTTGGTCTGATAAAACCATTTGCTAACGGGAAAGGAATTCGAGCAAACTCTCGCTCTGGTCTCCGATTGGCCGCTTGGTGCAAGATGTTTGCTTATTTGACAAATGTAGGTGTGAAACAGCTTGGTTTATAAAAAATTCTGTTATGTTGCAAAGACACTGCTCATTCCTCCTGTATGAAGAGACACAATTCAACTTCTGTTTTCCCTCACACTGACCTGACTCCAGCTGACCTCTCTATCTCATTTGACAGAGATTCTCACAAGTGTTGTTACATGAGCCCTTTGAGATGCTAAAGTAGTAATCGTGGTTAATTGAAATTGAGAAAGAAGTCCACAGACATCTTAAAAGTAGTCCAACAAAAAAAGGCTTGAGTTTAAATATCAGCTTTAATATTGGATGTCACTTGTCACATGTAGGATAAACAAATACAATTTCAATAAATTCTATAGGAACCGCAAATCTGCTTGATAATTCCACTTTCATCAGTCTTTTGAATGAGCTCTGGTCTCTGACTCATACTCTTAATCTCTTCTAAGGAAATCTACAGTGTAAACCTAATTCACCCACGACCAGTTTTTTTTTTTTTTAGGTATTAGAACAGAGAGCACATTGAATGTCATTAGATTAGAAACCAGAGACCAGTCGATGATACACTCTTTCACCTTCATCTCATCACCATCATGCTACTCTCTCTCATTCCTACTTTTCAACAAGCTAGAGTTTCTCTCACAGGCTTGCGCTTGTTTTTGAGCAACTCCTGTGGTCAGTGAAGTAAGTGTTCTGTGTTGGCCAAGCACACTAGGTTTTCGCTTTCCGTGAAGAGGTGCTTCTGTGTGCAGTCATCTGAGACGGGCACGCTGGCATCTATCAGACATCACCCTGCCTCAGGTTTCGCAGGGTTTAAGGAAGTCAGTTTTAGGGTGTATCATTTCTGAGCCACTAGCGGCATCTAAAGGGATTGCCAAAATAATGATGCAAACGTCATTGGTTGAGACAGAACAGGGCATGTCGAACTGCTCAAACAAAATACTAATGTTTTGATAGCATTGCAGATCTACAGTGTTTGCACTCTTTGGGAAGTCGATATGAATGGCTTACTTATTATCTCTGCAGATTAAACGGGGTTAGGAAAGTATTTAAAGGGATAGTTCACCCCCCTCCCCATCTCATGTCATTTTAAACCTGTATAAATATTGTAATATTGTAATGATATTAATGTTTATAATATCTTAACATTTTCATACCTTTTTAGTACCAGACTTGGGTGATAATAGTAAATATTTTGCAATGGTATAAAAAATTTAAGCAGTTGAGATTTTTTTTCTTATAGTATATATATCGCTTAACGTGAGTATACTGTAAAGTTATATCTTACATGTAGATCTATCCCTTTAACATTGAAAATTCAAATTTCCATTGTCTGAGGTTTATTTTGGACATGATGTATTACTGCTAAGTAATGGTCACTTAATCTTATCAGCTCTTTTTCTTTCCCTCCCTTTTTGTACTAATTTTCTCCATGCTAGGAATGAGCCAAATTCTTGTTCCTAAATTCTTTTAGCCCTACATGGTGAGTTTCTTTTTGAGCAAGCTCATTTTTTTATATTAAAACTTGCCACAGATCCCTAAAATATGCACCCACCGCACACAGATCAGATATTGTTTGGTTTATGTTTGACATGGAAGGCTGGCACAATTTATATATTAATATGGGCAGGCCAGAAATGTGGCAGACGTCTCCAGTGATCTCATATGTTCCAGTCTCTGGCTCTTACGTTAGTACAGGAGTGAAAAAGACTGTTTATGTCTCATACTGAAGACAGTTAATCCAGTTTACACAGATGGCAAAATGATTCACATTTTGAATATTGAGCTTTCCACATTAAAATGAATTAAATTGGTTTATGTAAGTCATAGTTTTGGAGTTAATAATGCCTATTTATTTTTTTTACACTATAGTAAGTTTTGCTTCCAGAGTACTGTCCAAAAACACAGTGAAAACAAGTAGCAGTTGTGGACTTCCAGTTATTTGTACTGCATGTCTTTTGTTTGTTCCCTTTATTTTCTGTTACAGCTAGTCTATTAGCAGTCCAGCTGATTAGCATGTACCCCCTCAGCCTAGCATGCTGGTACAAGAGGCCGTGGGAGAGATAGATCTGGTGAACTTGGCATCTCCTTCTGTGGTATTTATGTCAACAGATAAGAACTCTGGACTCAGATTGTCCTGGCATTCATCAAACTCCCAGGGACTTCTGAATGACAAGCTTGTTCTGCATGTCTACCTTAAAAGGCACCAAATAAAGGGTTTTAGTAAGCCTGTCCACAATCATCTGACAAATATGTTAGTATCTTACAAAATTCCAAAAGATTCACTAATGTTTATTGAACTCAAGGTGTTCCATGGGTGCTCATATTTGCAATTTATAGGGGGAAAAAATCACATTCACATGTAGGATTCCAATGGTCATGGAACACCTGGAAATGTCTGGGAATTGTATTATAGGGTCATTCCGTGTCAAATTAACCAAATTTAGGAAACTTCTCCGGCTCAAATTTTTGATTTTGTTAACATTTTTTCTGTAAAATGACAAAGATAGATAGTGATGAAAACCAAAATATTAAATGTCATAGAAGTATATTTACTGAGTAATCCACTATTTTGAAGAGGGGGGTCAAAATGATTTGGAAGATTTGGAGCCAGTTTACTGTGGTGTACAAATGACTTTAGAAAGATGGCAGCATCATTATTTTATTTTTACACAGAGATTGTAGGTCTATTAGTGAAATCTGTTGACTTTAGCAATCTTTGTTTCATTATATGCCAACGGTGACGGTTCGAAAATGGCAAAAAGCACTTATGTTTTGTTTTTTTTTTGCCCCAAGTTTAGGCAAAAGTTTTGCCAAAAGTCGATGTCCCTACAATAACAGACTGGCGTGCATCTATAAATTATTCATTCAAGAACATTGTGCAAGTTTACTGCAACAATGGAGCCACGAACTTCACGTACTTTTGAAAATTCAGCTTTTATTTGATCCTGATAAGCGCTCGTTGTCACAGTTGTAAACATGGCGGCATTTTTCTTCTGTGAGGGGGTTTGGCTTCACAGCAGTTGTTTCCAACTGTTCCAATTGTTTGTGGACCATTAAAGAACGCAACACACAAGTCTCCCGGACATCCTGTACAATTCAACCAACCAGATGATGACTTCGATACTGCTGAATTATTTCCAGATAAGTGTGCCATATGCATCAGATGTTCAGCCAACGGTCCGTGGCTGAGACTACTTTGCACACAGATGATACACAGATGATGATTGCATTTAAAGAGGAATGTCTGAAGAATAAATAATGTTTAAACTAGAAATATATCTTGTTTTCCTCTATCAAAAGTATTGCATAAAACATAACTCTCTGAGTCCAAAAATCCAAATGGTTAAGTTGAGGCACATTAACTTGCTCTCAAAACTGTATTTATAAAAATCTGTATTTGAATCCGTTTTAAGGATGTTTGGAAGACGGGATTTTGTTCATTTTAACAGCTTCTGAAGATTGAACTATATAGGACCTTAAAAATGAAGATTCCAAAAGAAAAGTTTCATTAGTACAAGTTACTTGAGTTACAGACGTAAACTTTGGAGATACCAAAAGGAAAGTTTAAGAACCAGAATCTAAGAGGATATTAAGATATCTTTAATACTTCTTGAGTTACAGGCATGGACCTCTGGTTGAGTTGACACGGAATGACCCTATTGTGTCTTATACTATAGTAGTTTACACAGGGCCATATCAGCTAGGGCAGTGGTTCTCAAACCTGTCCTGGGGACCCCCCACCACTGCACATTTTGCATGTCTTCCTCATTTAACACACCCAATTCAACTCTTGCAGTCTCTACTAATTAGCTGATGACTTGAATCAGGTGTGTTAGATGAGGGTGACATGCAAAATGTGCAGTGGTGGGGGGTCCCCAGGACAGGTTTGAGAACCACTGAGCTAGAGCCACATAAACAAAAAAATTGTCATGTAGTTACCAAAAAGTCTTGATTTTGTTAACTATTGAAATTAACGTTGTTGCAGGCCTGATGTAAACATGATGTACTCTGTGGCTAATTAGAGTATTTAAATTTGGAATAGAAATGTGTTTCTATTCCAAAAAAGGTCTCTACCAGACAGCTGTGGAACTAGCTCTTCATTCCCATTGAGAACAGTAACGTCACAGAGCTTTCATTAAATTAGAGCATTTTGGGTGTATTGATAGAGCCCGCTCCATTTGGGTCATTAAAAATAGCTGTTGAGGAGAGAGTGAGAGGAGAGAGGTGTGTGAAATAGGCCAGATTGTTTTCCTCTTCTGTAAGAGTGTGTGGATTGTCATGATGGGGGGAAATGCGGATGACCCAGGCTATCATATGCTCACCGTGACCGATATCATGGTCTACTTTGATAACTGCAAGAAGGTAGGCCTTAAGATGAATATGGGTTTTCAAAAAACAAAAACAGTTTGTTCTTTTAGTTAAGAGAGGAAGCATAGTGCATGCTTTCTTTAAGGTGGGTAGCCTGCTTTTTTAGGTGCATATGCACAGTTGTATGCATTGAGTGAATAGATTTTGCTTAGTAATATGGATTATTATTTCCTGTTGATGTAAACCATAGTGTTTGCACATGTACATGCCCTCCACATCAGGACCGAGCAGCAGTGATGGGTGTTTGTACGATCAGCAGTTAGCCCTGTTAATACTGCAGGAAGGGTGTGATCCAGGCTCGATTGTGAATGACTCAGCCCTCTGACTTCCTGCTATAGTCAAAAAAAGCATAGTTTTGGTTACCCTGTTAGCCACACAGTCATAGAGTGCATTTATTCCTGTATGTTTTCAGAAAACTCTATTACTCTTGATGTTTAGTCTAAGTTTTTTTTCCCCCAAATGAAATATTATTCAGCATTTTCAGCACAGTCAAAGCCCTGTTGGGTGGTAATGCTGTTATTTTAAAGTGTGATGTTTGCATAGGTGTATTGTTGTGCTCGTGGAAAATGTGTGTTGACATTAGTGAGAACCTGTTATAAACATGTTTGGACAGCTGCTTAATTGCTGGGGTTAGCAGTGGTAACTTCTCCCAGGCAGTTTATCTACATAATTATCTGCCTTCATTACAACAGTACAGACTAACATTAACATAACATGGTCACATTTCCTGTTTACAAACAGTAGTGATTTTAGATGTTTCTTTAAATTTTGAACATTTAATTCTGAATTTGTATGACCGCTGCACAGCACCGTCATATTTGAGTAAAGTGATTTTGTAAAATCTCATTAAGGATGAGAAAGGTTACAGTTTCAGTTCATTTGCCTTATATTATCCAGAGTTTAAGAGCATTTGAATTGTTCTGTGTTTTGCTTAGTTGGAAAGTTTAATCCATCCCAACATGGAAAACATCTTTGTGAGTGTGATTGTTTGAATTACTTGCTATACCTTTTTAAAAGTTTGGGGTCAATCATTTCTTTTAAAGAAATTAATACTTTTATTCAGCATGGATGCATTAAAATGATCAAAAGTGACAGGAAAGAAATGTATAATGTTACAAAAGACTAGTTTCAAATAAATGCTGTTCTTTTGAACTTTCTATTCATGAAAGAATGTGCAACAAAGAAATGTATCACAGTTTCCACAAAAATATTAAGCAGAACAAGTGTCTAAAATTAAAAGCAAAATTAAAGACATCAGTTTCTGTTAGAACTACTTCTATTAGAACGACTGTTGAAACTGTGGAAATATTTATTTTAGCTACATATTTTTTGAACATTGTTGTTGGCAAAGGAACGCAAAGACCTTTGTGGTGAGAAACAGCTGCTTCCTTGGAAAGTTGCTTGACTGTTCAGGATGGAAGGCCTCAGTCTGAGACATTAAGATATGATCTGACATTTACTCGGGAACACATCATTATGGATTTCTCCATCAGCTAACAAACACAGGAAATCATTTTAAAGCTTTACATGCCTCCCTTTAAAGGTGCTAAAGAGGATGTTTTGTTTTATACATTTTTGCAATATTACTTGAAACTGTCTTTACTAACTGATAAAAGACTATTTATTAGGTGTAGTGAAAGGAATATTATTAATATACATCATCTGTGCACGAGGTAGGGCCTTAAAAACATCAGCCAATCGTTTACGCGATCATCGCGTAAACTATTGGCCCTCTGGCTTGTCAATCACTGCCATGACGTTCCTTGTGAGAGACGCGCGGCTGCGCGCTCAAGTAACTGTCCACACTCCACAGGCGCCGCATGCAATGTTTTTGTCAGGAGACAGGAGTAACAACTGCAGATTATGAGTTACCTGCGGTGAGTCCGACATAATGAATCCACTAAGTGTGTGCACGGCTTTAAGTCGCGCACACACTTAACGATTGTAAGGCCGATTATGAATGTAAATTGATACTTATGACTGATCGCGCTCAAACGCATCCAGTCAGAGCCAGTTGCGTTCAGTCTGCGATTACAGTCGGTGTTCAAATTCCATGTGAAAGTATATAAATCTGCTTCAGGAGCAGGAAACAATCGCTGTATGTTGAGCATAGTCTTACAATGTTTTAGCTAGTCGTTAAATGTGTGCCCGGCTTAATAACACAGCGAATGCCGGTGGTAAACACTCGTGTTCCAATACTCGTGCACGAGTTTTGGGAGGCGTTCACTCGAAATGGAGGGGGGTTGTTCTTACGCATGCGCTCATTTCAAAAACTCAGTCGACGAAAAGATCCTCTGTACCACCTTTAAGTAGTTCACTATTTTAACCCTTATTCTTTAAATCATAACTAACATTTTTGCTGCATTTTCCAGAATATGTTGTGGAACTGGTGCAAATCTGTGAATGTTACAGTTATGACTCAGGTGTAAAGATTATTTGTAGCACAGGATTGAAGGGAAGAGTGGGTGGAGTTAAGGTGCAGACATCACTATGTGAGGGTGTCTGTGATGAAATACTGGAGTTGAGGTTTGTTTCTTCTTCTTCTTTTTCTTTTTTCTTTTTTTTGGTTGTTGCACATTTTGTGGCGTCATCTACAGGAAGGAAGTGTGCAGTGCTCTCTCTCTCTCCCCCTCATGCCTGACAGGGAGTCTTTTCCTTAAAAGGACTTTTAAAGTGTGATAGACTAAAGTCACAAATACATGCATTCATGCTCATGTAAACAAACACATTCATAGCATGTGCAGTCTGAGTATACAGTTACAGTACATCAAACATTATGACAGGAAGCTACACAAACATGTTCATGTAATCACATATATGACATTATATTTCCTGTGATCCTGCTGTTCAATTTTATTTTTTATTTTATTTTATTTATTTTTTTTTAAGTTTAGTGCAAAGCTTTTATGTGTTTGTTTTGTGTGTTTTTGCATTTACTACATTGCTCATGGTCATGGTTTAATGACTTTACCTCTCTCTTTCCCCACCCGCCCCCTGCAGGCTGAAGCCCGTTTGGCAGCTAAGAGAGCAGCTCGTGCAGAAGCTCGTGAGATCAGAATGAGAGAACTGGAGAGACAACAGAAAGAGGTGAAGAAACACACAATCACTGTGAGCTAAATCTCAGGTTGAAATTTAGCCTTAGCGTTGCTAAATGTTTTCATATGTCAAAATATGATTGGTCTTGATTCTGATATCTGTCTGTCTGTCTATCTGTCTGTCTGTCTGTCTAACTGTGAGTGATACACATTACACATACATACACACATGCACACAAAGATCAAATATATGTAGAAATATATATATTTTTTTAAAAAGGGGGCTCTGCAAACATTCTAGCATGACTGTGCTGTTCCTGCACCAGGATGTTTTGAGATGCCCACCAGCAAGATGTGACCTCCTGGAAAATTCCCTTCCCTATAGGGTCATTCTGTGTCAGTTCAACTAAATTTCTAAAATGACAAACATAAATAGTGATGAAAGCCAAAATATTAAATGTCACAGATGTATATTTACTGAGTAATCCATTATTTTGTAGAGGGGGGTCAAAATGACAATTTTCACCTGAGATTTGGAGCCAAATTTGAGGAGTGTAAAAATTACTTTAGAAAGATGACAGCATCATTATTTTATTTTTACACAGAGATTGGTATGTCTATTAGTAAAATCTGTAGTAATCTTTGTTGCGTTATAAAAAAATCTTTAGCAATTCAACAATTTGGACCGAGTCATTGGGGTCCCAATATCTGTGGAACTGAACTATATAGGACCTTAAAAAATAAGAATCCAAAAGAAATAATTCCAAAAGGAATATTTATGGCACTCAGACAGGTTTGTTCTATACAGTTGAGCTGATAAGGAAAAAATGAAATACATTTCTAGTTTCAACATTATTTGTTCTTAAGAGATTCCTCTTTAAAAGAAAAAAAGTATCAGCTGGATGCAAAGTGACCCACATTTGGTTTTTGACCACTGAAAAGGTGTACAATTTACCAATTTACTTGTGGAGCCGCATTAAGATCTCCAAATCTCTGGGATTTAACCATCGAGGGCTTTTAAAATGAAGATACCAAAAGGAAAGTTTAAGAACCACAATCTAAAAAGATATTAAGATATCTTTAATACTTCTTTTAGTTACAGGCATGCAAACTTGAGGCAAAAAACACAAGAAGTGCTTTTTGCCATTTTTGAACCATCACCGTTGGCATATAATGAAACAAAGACTGCTAAAGTCAACAGATTTCACTAATGGACCTACAATCTCTGTGTAAAAAATAAACTAATGATGCTGCCACCGCTGAAAACTGGCTACAAATCTCAGGTTAAAATTGTCATTTTGACCCCCCTCTACAAAATAGTGGATTACTCAGTAAATATACATCTTTGACATTTAATATTTTGGCTTTCATCACTATTTATGTTTGTCTTACTACAGAAAAGATATTAACAAAATCAAAAAATTTGAGCCGGGGACCTCTGGTTGAGTTGACACGGAATGACACTATAGTCTTATCTGCTTAACTCCATCCTGTGCGTACAGTGGATATGTCTCCTTTGATTGGTGTCTTATGAACAGTTCCCACTTATTAACAGTTTAAGCACAAAAAGCAACTCAAAAACAAATAACCCTCATTACACAATGTGTTGAAACACAGGAAGGAGACCTTTCCAACAGCATTCAAGAGAGTGTTGAGCTGTAGGCATTTAAAATCATAGTTATTTCCCATAATGTTGCCGCTGTTAATGTTTGAATCCTTGGCCTCTGCACACTCACAATATTTTTTTTTCAAGTATTTGTTTTCTACTGAACTACCAGCAGAAAAGGCCTTCTTTATTCTCAAAATTAAATGTTTCTCATGGTCTTGTTGACTTGCTCCTGTACAACTCTGTCAGCCGATTATGTTCAATTTGTTTAATCTTCATCATGATTGTGGGCTCTGTGCTTTGAAGGACATGTTTTGGCTGGGTTAACGGGGATCAGGGTCAGATAATCACCCCTTGGGTCAGGACCTCCTAAAAGCCCATTTGAACTGCCACATTGGAACTTCAGCCTCAGCTAATGCTCAAAAATATCACAGGTTACATCATGAGCACTTTGGTGTTTTTACATAGATTGCTATTTTCATATGGGTTCCAGTGTTGTTTAAGACCCCACTGACTTCCATTTTATGGACAAAACAAACAAACAAACAAAACAATTGATTTATTTGGATTCTTTGTCTGAGGAATTTGTTCAAATAGTATTAACATTCATGAAAAGGCCTGGTCTTTATGCTTATTTTGGTGTAGCAACCTGCAGCTTTACTGCAGGTTTTGTACTTTACCCCTGTTACATTACAGTTACTGTGAGTCTTTACAAACAGACTTCATAGATGTTTTTGAGTTACTTATTTGATTTGTCAGGCTTTTGGTACTGTAATAGTACATTGTCTGAACATTCCTCATTGTAAAGAAAACTGGATTTAAAGCAAGAGTATTGTTTGTTTCAAACTCATTAAGATGAGCATGAGTGATTCTCTGTAATTATTATTAATTCACTATGACTGCTTATGCTGGTTTGCTACAGCCGGCTGCACACAGTAAGTGAGGTATGTATGGCATGGGTTCAGTAGCACAAATACAAACTAATTGTAGATTCCTTCAGATATTTAGGGACATTTGATTAGGTGCATATGAAGGAACTATTGCTCAGGGGTCCATCAGAGGTGAATGGAAAACCAGAAACTCCCACTGTGGTACCTGAGCTCAGACGCAACAAACTTATGTAATGAAGATAAACACAGCCTTCACACATACCCGGGTCACACTTGAAAGATTAGCTAGCATTCAGAGTTAAGCCCGGTTTGATCAGGAGGTGTGTGAGAATGTTAAGGGTGTGCGCTTTGTGGCTTTAAAACTTCAGCCAAGTCTTAAAGTAGATTATGAGCTTTCAGCCGTACCTGCAGCAGGATAACAGACTCAGTTCCCATTCACTATCTGGATGTGATCATTATGATAATCAGGAACACAATGACTCAAGATTGAACATGCTGTGACATAAAATAGATCTGGAAGAGTTAAGTCAGAAATTTTGTGAAGATGAACTTATAGCACGCACAGGCTGTGGGGTTTGGATTATTTGACAGACTATATCTTTGGGATCATAGAAAGCCTCTTGTCTCCCTCAGTCCTGAGGTAGACGGAGACACTGTGACTCTAGCAGGACGGCTTGCAAGCGACTAGTACATAGAGGGGCTAAGGAAGTGATCAATGGGCGGCCCCAGACCCCTGTGTTGAGGAAGGTGAGCTTGAATTTGCTAGATAAGCATTGGAAAGATAAGAAATTACTGACTTAATGAGAAGTAACTGGTTTATTGATGCATTTAGTGTTCCATACTAGCATCAGGTGATCTGATCAGGTGTGTTTTATTCAGGTTTTATTTATTAGGGGCAGTTTAAATGACACCGTTTTCAACTGAAAACTTTTTATGTGTTTTAGCCGTTCATTTACATGACAATGGCATTTAAATGACTTTCTAAGTGCAAGTTTTTGTCTTTATTGTAAACTACAAAAATGTGAATTTGTGAAAACAGTGACGCCATGTGCATACATCTTACGTGTTCAGTCTATAGGTGCATAGTGTTTCTTTACAAAGTGGCCTCGCCAACTACTGGCCTAGCATGTATAATACAGCATTTTTAATCATTTTTGCAGATCCATGTGAACTGGAATCATTTTGACAATGTTATCATCTGTATGCAAAAAATGCAAAGGAAAACCTTTCCATTTTTAGTACATCGTTGTAATGTAAACGTATACCCATAATTGAAAAGTTCTGAAACTAGTATGTGCTTGTCAGAAGGTTGGGTTGGGTTGACTAAATGCAAAGGATAGCTCTGCAAAGTCACATAGATTTAGTTTTTTGTTTTGTGCCAGATGTAGTTTGAATGCCAGTGTTTTTATTTGTTAGGAAAAAATGTATGTGGTCATCTTAAACATTTTTTCTTATCATACCCTGACAATTTCTTAGTTTCTTTGACTGGTTTTGTGAGAGTGCAGAGATTTGTAGAAACAAATGAGCATTGATGTTGTGGTAAAGTCTCTAATTTAATACTTAAAGTGTAAGATTACGCCAAGAGATTTTGTTACAGCAATGTTAACAAACGCTTATCAAAACTGGTGAAAATACATATGGAGAGAACCAGTTGGGTGAGATTCTGTAGGTTTTTCAGTAAGTGAGAATGAAAGTGTGCACAGGTGCACTGTATAGTAAAATGAAGTCCAGTAGAGTATTACAACAAACTGTTAAAGAGATGTATTGTTCAAGAAAATGGCATTTGAATGGGCTTTAACTAATATGTATCATCTCTATCGTGGTCACGCTAATGTGATAGTGCAGTTCATGAATCATGAATGTTAATTATCTGTATGCGTTTTAAAGCCATATCAGTATAAACTTCTGATATTGTTTTCTGAGCGCACACATCTGAAGAGTCGTCCAGCAGTCGTGGGCGGGGCCTGTGCGATGTGATGTCACATTGTATAGAAACTGCAAACGGCTTATTCTGAGACACTGCTTATGATTTATAGGGTTTTAAAAAAGGAGTGGGTGGATTTTTACCATTATATATTGGTTGTGTAGACACACTGCCGACACATTTATGTTCAAACACCATTTTGCATAATAGGTTCCCTTTTAAAACCCAAATCTTCAGCTTTTCTGCTGATGTAATGGTTAGTTGTGAAAAAATTATGGCCAAGAGCAAATATAAAAGTGTTAGTGTAAACGCACCACTGCTTTACTAGTCTAGTGCTACATGCATTTGGTCACTAATGGACTGAATGAAACCTTAAACACCAGTGGAAAGAATCCTGTTACCCAATAGACCAGATCACATGAGCATCTTTAACTCTTGAGTATATCTTTTAGATATCTGAATGCCTGGCATAATTCAGATGCTTTTATTAACTTGCAGTGTTTTAAAATTTCTGACGAGTGATTCCGTCGCATCTCTAATGCCTTTGAATGTTTCTGCTTGTTGATCCACATGACCTTCATGTATTTGAGTCAAGTATGTGAACTGGTGTTTCTCACTTTCACCTGTTAGGCCAGGTAACATGACACCAGCCTGATGGATTGCTAAAAATTTATCAGCTTTCCCTTTCCATTCTATTATCTTTGTGTACACAACTTCCACTTGGTAGCTCTCTGTCATGTCAAATAATCAATGCCCTCTCTTTTCTCCCTTCTTTCCCAATCTGGCATCTTTTTTCCTTTGCTCATCTGATCCTCTTTTGCTGGCCTCCTGTGATGTAGATTTATCAGGTGCAGAAGGTAGGACTCTGATTCTGTAGATCTACTCTACATATTTTAATTCCTTTCCTTCTGTTCTTGCTTAAGCTGTTTCTGTACTTTTTATGAGTCTTTTTTATATTTTTTTTTATGAGGTTTTAGGTTCTAGATTTTATATCTCTGGACATCACTGATCTACTGTATATTAATCTATCCTTCTAATTTCATATTCTATTAGTCTAATGTAATCACCTTCAGGTCCTTCTTGTTACCTGAACTTCCTTTATTTTTCTCTCCTGGTTTCTGTTGAAATTCTCATTCCAGAAATACTATGGACTGGATAACCTGGACAACAAATGGGGGGACATTGAGCAGTGGATGGTACATTCACTGTTGGGATTTTGTGCATGTTTCAGGCCTCTAGTTTTATCAGCATGTGACTTTTACATGATATGGGCTCCATTGTGATACAGGATGCATTCATGTTTTATATGTTAATAATTAAGAGAGTTTTGATGTTGGATATCAGCACAGGGTTGTATGTCTCAACACAATATAAGGTCAAAACCTCTACATGGCTGATTTGGACATTCAACAAGTGAAATAAGCCTTTATGTTAATCTGTGTTTAATGGCACTGTAGATACTTTTATGTATACTACTGTTTGTTGTGAAAGTAGTCTTTTATGCCTACCAAAGCTGCATTTATTTGATAAAAATAAAGTAAAAATGGTATAAATTGCAAACATTTTTTTTTATTTCAATTTATTTTAAAATGTAATTTATTCCTGTAATGTAACGCTGACATTTCAGCGGCCATTATTCCAGTTTTCAGTGTCACATGATCCTTCAGAAATCATTCTAATATGCTGATTTGCTGCTAAAGAAACTTCTTATTATTATTCATGTTGAAAACAGTTGTGCAGCTTAATACATTTTTTTCAGAATACTTTGATAAACAAAACATTTATTAAAAAAAATAATCTCTTTTTAACATTATAAATGTCTTTACGTTCACTTTTGATCAACTTACTGCATCCTTGATGAATAAAAGTATTAATTTATTTTTTTTTAAATTCTTACTGACCTCAAACTTTTGAACGGTAGTGAGAGTGTATGTGTTTTAGGCTTGGGCGGTATCCAAATTTTGATACCGTCAAACCTCCTCCCTATTTTACCTCGGTATACGGTATTACCGTGAATAATTAAAAAATTATGACGTAAGGCTCAGACAGCGTCACCAAACTGTTGGCTTGTGCCTAAACCGTTCAGAAACTGAATACCAAACACTAATACTGAAACAATAACAAAATAACATGCACAACAATATTAACAACTTTTATTAGCAACAAATAGCAGTTTATAAAAAGTGCAAATACAGCAGTCAACCAGAGTTGAATTAACATAAACATCCATATTATAAAAATTATTGCAAAGCAATAGGCCTAAATAAAAACTTTTTCTTTCCAGTCTTCTTTCCAATATTGTTTTTAACAAAAAACAAATAAAAATACCTGAATCAATTAAATAAATAAAAATAAACAGTGTGAATAGGAACGAATGGCAAGTGGCATCAAATCTAGTCAAGATTTTTCGGTAGAAAAATCAGCATGTTTACTTTGTCCGGCTTTAACAGGGCACGTTGTGGACCGACAACTTTACCTGCGGTGCTGAAAACCCGCTCCGATGGTGTGCTTGTGGCACAGACGCACAGGTACTTTCGTGGGGAAAACGCCCGGCAGCATTTTTCCACCAGAGAAGTGGGTCCTCGTCTCCTTGAGTAACTGGCTCCAAACAGTAGGCTGTTATTTCAGCTCCGACTCGGTCCTCTACGGTGCCGATGCCGACGGGACCTGCCATTGCACCGGCTGTTGCACTGAGTGAACTCGGGTCCATCCTCGCAGCAGTGAGCGGATGGTGGTTTCGTATATGCGACCTTAGGTTCGAGGTATTTCCATCTCTCGCGGTCACCTTTTTGTTGCACAATTTGCAAATTGCCTTGTCCGTATTTACCGCCTTCTCCCTTCTCGTTCGGTCGAAACCCGATATACTGCCAAACTGCAGAAGTTGTGTTCTTTTCCGAGACCAGGTCACTCGGTGCGCGACTCGCCATCTTTCCCCCTCTCTCTCTTTCTCCTTCACGCTGTCACGTGATGACAGCCACGCATACGCATTTTTAGGCATTAAATAAATTATATTTAATATTTAATCCTTGTCTCCTATATAAGTGCATTTTTTTTTATGACGGTATGACGGTATTGAAACTGATTGCTATTTTTAGATCCCGCGGTATACCATATTACCGTATTACCGCCCAAGCCTAATGTGTTTCATGTTATTTTACAAAAACAATAACAACTGTGTACAATTAAAAGTGTGGGTTGTGTTTTGTATTGTCTTGAGTTGTCTGTTTTTAACAGATTGCTCTTGCATCAATTATTACTGATTTGCATGCTTCCATTGCTCACCTTGCTTGCTGAGTGTTGTGTGTCTGTCTCTTTTGCCATCTTGCATATATTATACTCCTCTGCTCTTCTCTTCTCTTTTCTCTTCTCTTTTCTCTTCTCTTTTCTCTTCTCTTCTCTTCTCTTCTCTTCTCTTCTCTTCTCTTCTCTTCTCAGGAGGACAGTGAGCGATATACTCGTGTCTCACGGAGACATGCTTCGGTTTGTATTTCTGTCTTTTCACTGTCTGTCCTCCTCAAACCTCCATGCACACTTGTCAAGCAAAACATTTCACAATAAGTTTGTGCTTTAGGAAAACACTTGAAAAACACTTTATTTCATCTCAAATGCAATTACATAGAGACATTAAGACAGACTTACATTTTGGGGCTCACACTACTGATATGTTGTATATGTGCACAGTGGCAAGTCTTTAAACTTAGGCTAACTTTGGGCTCCATCTCATTTTACCTCTTTTTTTTTTTTTTTTCCATTCAAGGTGTCAGATGATGAAGAACGGATGTCAGTGGGGAGCAGGAGCAACATACGGGTCAGTATCAGTGTAACTGTATAGTTCCTGTGTACTGTGGGTTAGAGTGTATGGTGAAGGTGTCTGTGAGTGTGTTGTCTAAAGGTTATAAATCAGTCCAAAATGTTCTACATGCTGATGATGGTTTTGTTTGTCTGGGCAGTTGGATTTGGATGCGGCGGGTGCTTATGGCGGGGTAAGAATCTCAGGGTGGGAAATGTGTCTTCAGTCACCGGTTTTGTGTCATTACTTTCGGTTCCTGTTAAAGTGAGATGAGCACGACTTAACTGAGTTCACAAGACATTTTATTTTTGCACTGTGGTGTGTTTCAACTAAGTATAGCCAATTGTAATATGTGATGCTACATTTGTGATGTTCTGAAGTGTTTCATCAACATTACAAATGAAGAGGTGTGATCTGTACTCTGGGTTTTATGACAGTTTGTGACAGTTAAATGTCTATTAAGTGTCTGAATCTTCACCTGCATGTCACAGTGCACAACTATGAAGTATTGAGCAGTAAATTCTGCGGTTTTAATCCTACTTCCATTTCCCACCATCTTGTCCAGCTTCCCCAGGCCGCCTCCTCTCACTCACATAAGAAGTCCAAGAAAAAGAAAAAACATTCTTCTAAAACCGTACGTTCACAGCAATTATGCACATCACATTTGTGTTCTATAAAGAGAGGATGTTCTATCAGTCATGACATGTTGTCTTTCCCACAGAGCAATGGCTATGATGATGATCTCAGCACATTGTCTAGTCGGGTTAGTGGCCCAAATAACCGTGTGATGATCGTGTTTGAGTATTAATAACGTGTTGATTCATCTATAATGACTTCTAGAAGGCTGTGTTGTTTACACATTTGCGGTGATCATGATGCAGCAGTGTGACTAACTGTGGTGTGATGTGCTACAGATTGGTGTGATGGTTGTAAACTGAATTCTGTGTATTTATGCGCAGAGCTCAAGACTCAGTGATGAGGGCAAAATGTCGCGCTCCTCTAGACTTGATCTGCAGTCGGTGGGTTTCAGTCTTGCGTCTCTTTAACCTCATGATTTTCTGGCCTAGTGACTTTTTATGTGATTAACATTAAATTATATCTAACACGAGTGGATGATTGTCACTGTGTTTGAGAAAGCATGTGTTTGTTTACGAAATGCCCTAGTGGTCGACTAATATATCTGCTTATATTTGGCATTTTGGCCGATAACTGTCAAAGACTTATTTTATTTTATTTATTTATGAATACCAGTTTGGCCAGAGTGGGAGGCCAGCTAAAACAAACTAAAGGCTTTAGATTTTCTGCACAGGCAACTTGTAAAATAGTAGATGTTACATGACTAATTACTACTAAAGGTGTGGTTCTAATGATTTTATGCATGGGAATTGTACCAAAATTAAAGACTTTTCACACTAAACTTTTTTTAAAATCCAGGGTTAAAGCCACTTTAAAACTACTAAATTAAAGGTGTGAGCAGTGTGAAATCCCAATCCAGGGTAATGTATAAACCAGCGTAAAGTTGAAAAAAGATAATTATTACATTAAAAATTGTTTAAAATGTCCTCGGTGAATGTTTTCAAGTGTGAAAAGCCGATATAATACAATTTCTGACTTCAGCTGGCATGATGCCCTTGCATTGCAGCTTTTTGTGTCGTCTCACACCTCTGTCTTCATCAGTTTATCATTCATTCCATCTACATTATTTCCCATCATTTTAGAGTGCCTACTATTCTTCTGAGTTGTACAGCAGCAGTAGTAGTTATTCCTCTAAACATCAAGTCCCTTCCTACAGTGGCTACCAGGTCTGTTATCTTCATCCTCTCCTTTCATCTCACTTAATCTCTATCCAGTGTTCAAATCCCCTCTTTTCTCTATATCATTTGGAGCTTTATTTTTTTTCTCTCATGTCCACCCTTTGTTTTGCTGTTCTCCTGTACAATAATATTTGCAGCTCTGTACACACATTGTAGATGCTTTCACTCTCTCATCCACAGCAGGTTGTGTAGGGTTATTAGACCGTAAACCCAAACAGACCACAAACACCTGAGTACTGAGCTAATTGCTTGTGCTTTGGCTTTGACGTGCAGTCCAGCTGTATCAATGCATTATGCACAAAAGGAGAACTGAGACTGTAGAGAGTTTGCATGCTTACTTGCATTAGTGGTTATGGGTCAGACCTTGAGGTGTGATATAAATGTTGTTTCTTGTTTGTGTATCTATATCTGTCCACTATCAGGGCTCTATATATGAGGACAGTCTCTACAGTGGCTCTCGGCGCTCCAGTGCTCGTGCTGTAAGAATGATAAAGCTAAATGTGCATGAAATTATTACCCTATTAATCTGTGGATTCAGTTTCCTAACCATTAAAAATAAATTTTTGATGTGGGCTCATCATTATTGAATAAAGGGTTCTTGTTTATAATGTTGTGTTACTCAGACTATAGAGTGCAACAGTCAGGTTTTGGAAGTAAAAACTCCATTCATTTTTCCATAGGGAAATTGATTTTGAACGATAACTTATAAACCTTTAAAGACAAGACCTGCTGTGAGCTATGAGGTTGTTAATTGATGGTATTTGCTTCTATTGAAGACATCAGCCTGCATTATTTAAACTTATTTTTAAAATAATCATGTTTTACAGTGGAATTCCAAGGTGAAAAACTACATTACCCATGATGCTGTACAGAAAATTACACCAATCAGAGAGTTGAAAAAAGCAACACCTGCCAAAAGATCTTGTTAGCTCTGCCCACTCCCATGAAGCACTGCGAATGCCGTAATCGAGTCGATCTCTCTATACTCTCAAAATACTTAAATGTTTGAGTATATATTTATATTTTGCAATAAACTTTAAAAAATATTGTTTTTATATATAATCAACATTGGTAAATGAGTAGTTTTATGTTTCTCCATTTTTAATTTGTTTATGCTGTCTGCACTGCTTCATGGGTTTGTAAATCTTTCCCTCACTAAAGTGTTAAGAACACAGTCTTTTACCTTTTTTATTTTTGTCTGATTTTCAAATACTTTCTTGCTTCAAATCAAAGTTTGTAGAGTTGTGATTAACTTCGTAGCTGATTGTCTTGGTTCATGGCTTATAACTCTTTAATGAAGTTTTTTTAAATCCCTAAAAATGAATGGAAAAAATGCTTCCGGAACCAGTGCCGCTGAAAAAGGGGGCGGGCTCTAATGCACTCTATTCACAAAATACTATTTGTATGCATTTTAAGTGTTTTTTTTTTTTTTTTTTTTTNTTTTTTTTTTTTTTATAATTTGAGGCTAAAACAGGTTGCTTGTGTATCATGAAAAAGTCAAAATAAGACTTGGAAAAGACTGAATGCGTTTTGTGTTCTGTAAAGCTGAGAGTAATAAGTCAAATAGGTATTTCATATCTACTACCCATCTAGCTCATTCAGAGGATCTGCAAGACAATAACAGGCATGTGTTTTCTTAAAGTCATCTACCAGCTTGTTTTTCTGAGTTTTGTTAGATTTTGTTTTGTTTTGTTTTGTTTTTTGAGAAGCTTATAGATGTGCGGTGACTGCAAGAGGCCTGGAATGTCTGTCAATCTCCAAACTTTGTGTATATACATATGCACATCTTCTCTCTTGCTCTGTCTCTCTCTCTCTCTCTCTCTCTCTCTCTTTCTCTGATTCTTCACATTCTCATAGTGTGTGTGTGTGTGTGTGTGTGTGTGTGTGTGTGTGTGTGTGTGTGTTCCTCTAGTCCTCTGAATACAGTGGTTTCCTGGGCTCCAGCTCTAGGACTTCGTCCAGGGCAAATTCTGCGTGTGGCAGCCCAGTGGTGAGCAACCTAGTGTCACTGATTCCCAAGATGATCTTGGATCAACAGTTTTATTTCACAGTGACAGATTCAGTTACTGATACGTGCAACCAGTTTAAGTGGCTTTTGCTTTTAATGTCGGTTAAACATGGTGCCTGTACAGTTACTGTGTGTGTGTCGTTGATTGTGGATGTTTCTACTTGAGTCTTGAATGTGCATTCAAATGATAAATTAAACTTGATGTTTACCCATTAATTACTTTAACAGTATAAGAAAGGATGTCTCAGATGATGTGTGTTTGGGTGCATGCAAAAAGCCAACTGTTAAACTTGGACGTTAAGACTTAAATGGTTGAAATACTTCTCGCATTGATGTTAATTGCTGCCATCTGGTGGTTTCCAGGAGGACTGCAGCAGCAGCTCAGTGGCTAGTTTTATGCGCAGCACAGCTAGTATCAGTGGCCTTTCTAGAGACCTTGACCGCATCATCATTCCTGACCTGCCGAATGTTAATGGAAGGCTGTCTATGGTACGAGAGTGACATCTTGGGGTTCATGTGCTCTGTGGTGATTGATGCCCTGGTTTAAAATTTGTGTGTATTTATGCATAAAAGAAATGGCATGTTGGATTGAGGTGATGGTCTGCATGGTCAGGGGTCACTTGTTTCAGCAAGATTTTATGTGTGGAAAAGCACTGAATTCTTGAATGCCATGATTTTTGATGGAACTTTCCCGTTGTTAAGTTTATACTTCAAGTTTATTGTAAAAAGATATTTGCAACACCTTGAGAATTATTACAGAATTACTTGCTGGTTTCATTTTGATTTATCAGTCTTATTAATCAAATGGATTTTCTTTCTCTAATAAATAAATAATTTTTAAAAAGTCTTTGTTACTAACTTTTGTGTCAACAGCATGTGGACAACAATAATCACAGTGAATGAATAAGAGAATTGTAATGGCTCGACTTGACTTGCAAGACTACAAAACCTATTGAATTTGTATAATTTTGTTTATTTACAGGTTGATGACAAGTTAGAGCGAGACTACGTAGAAAAGGTTTGTGACTTTGTTTTATTTGTGTAGAACTTTTACCAATTAAGCATATTCTCATGGTGAGCTGTATAAACAATCGATTTGACTTGACTTGTATTTTTAGGGCTCTTCACGAGCATCAACAATATCTGGCGCCACTCTTACCTCTCTGGGTGGGACATCCTCACGGAGAGGAAGTGGAGATACATCCATCTCTGCTGACACAGAAGCATCCATACGGGAAATCAAGGTGTTTGTCCTGATCTATTTGTCTGGTGCCAGTTTAAATTTAGACAGTAGGTTTATATAACCATATGATATCATCCCATGATTTCCTGGTATGCTTTTGCTGTTTACATTGGACAGACGACAGACATACAGTAAATGCAATATTTATTTATTTATTTATTTATGAATTAAATTTCATTATATTCTATTCAGAGTCTTTCTAGTTAGGGGGTTAGTTTATTTAAGGTCACATTTATATTTGATGTTGATTTGATTTAAAAATTAAAAGCCATACAGTCAAACCAAAAATTAAGACATTTTTGGGATATTTTTATAGTGGGCGCAGGACACTATAGTTAATTTATGTAAGTGAGGATGGCAAAATAAAGTAAACTGTGACATATTATACCCCAAAATTCTTCATACAGTGGACTACCAGTAAAATTGATAAAAATTTGGAACCAAAAACTATTCAGACACTTTGACCTGACCATGTTTTGCTTACGTGTTATCTAACCTAGTTAAGATACATTTTTTTCTGACACAGTTTAACTCTGAGATCTTGTCATATTTTATTACCATTATAGTGAATAAACTGTATTAATGAATGAAATGTTCAAGGTGTCTGAATACATATTAGTTTGACTGTAATTATTGAGACTGAGAATCTGATTTAAGTTAAGTGTTTTTTTATGTGGTTAGAAATAAAAAAGTAAAAATGCTTTAAAAAACAAAAAAGGTAAAAATTCATTTTAGGGCGCAGATATTGCTCTTTAATCTGAGTAGTTTCCGGCACTGTATCACATCACGTTTTGTTTAGTTATATACAGTACAGTCCAAAAGTTTGGAACCACTAAGATTTTTAATGTTTTTAAAAGAAGTTTTGTCTGCTCACCAAGGCTACATTTATTTAATTAAAAATACAGTAAAAACAGTAATATTGTGAAATATTATTACAATTTAAAATAACGGTTTTCTATTTGAATATATTTCACAAAGTAATTTATTCCTGTGATGCAAAGCTGAATTTTCAGCATCATTACTCCAGTCTTCAGTGTCACATGATCCTTCAGAAATCATTCTAATATGCTGATTTGCTGCTCAAGAAACATTTAATGTGTACAATTGTACAAAATATTTTTTTTCAGGATTATTTGATGAATAGAAAGTTCAAAAGAACAGTGTTTATCTGAAATCTAATCTTTTGTAACATTATAAATGTGTTTACTGCCACTTTTGATTGATTTAATGCATCCTTGCTGAATAAAAGTATTCATTTCTTTAATTTCTTTTCAAAAAAATAAAAATAAAAATTCTTACTGACCCCAAACTTTTGAACGGTAGTGTATAATGCTACAGAAGCTTTGTATTTCAGATAAATGCTGTTCTTTTGAACTTTCTATTCATCAAGGAATCCTGAAAAAAAAAAAGTACACAACTGTTTTAAACATTGAAAATAATCATAAATGTTTATTGAGCAGCAAATCAGCATATTAGAATGATTTCTGAAGGATCATGTGACACTGAAGACTGGAGTAACGATGCTGAAAATTCAGCTTTGCATCACAAGAATAAATTACTTTGTCAAATATATTTAAATAGTACACAGTTATTTTAAATTGTAATAATATTTCACAATATTACTGTTTTTTACTGTATTTTTAATTAAATAAATGTAGCCTTGGTGAGCAGACGAAACTTCTTTTAAAAACATAAAAAATCTTAGTGGTTCCAAACTTTTGGACTGTACTGTAATTATTATACTTATTTTTATTTTTTGTAGTATAATTTTGTATGATAAGATATCATTGCTCATTTTCATCATACACCTTCTTCACAGAAGTACACTGTCATTTTCTTTCGTCACATGTTGCTCAGTCTGGTTCCTAGAGATCTACAGTACCTTCCTTCAGAGTCACATCTAATCAAACACACCTGAACCACATAAGAGTCCAAATCTGCTAAGGGGTAATTAAATGTAACAAATCATGTAAAAATGTACGTAATGTAAAAAAAAAAAAATTTGTATTGGAAAATTAAACGTTTTATCAAACTTTGATAATTGCCCTAATCTTTTAAACTGAGAGGATAGTATTCAAACTACATTTTATAAAAATCACCTGTCAAGTTTATAATATATATTACATCAGCACATGAGAGTCTAATTGGACTACAGGGACTCAAGATCAATCATTTAACAGTTCATCTATTGCCAAGATATGAAAAAGATCAGTCATGAATAGAAAATTATGAAATTTTTATTATTGAAATTATTAAAATCAGGAATGTCAGAATCAGAATGCGTAGTTTGTGCATAAAAAATGTCCATCAAAACCAACACGTTGAACGATGTTCACTAACCCCGCAAAGTTTTTCAGTTAGATTGGCTTTCATTCTCTTTAGCATGCAGTGTGAAGTATTTCACTCAGTTCCCTGATCATTCCGATTCAATTTCAGCGAATGAAGGAACTCTGCTTCTCGTAAATACTACAGTGTATTGTCCACATTATTTTTTGACAGACATCGATGTCATGATATTAAAATGATGTGGATTTGAAAACAGGTAGATCATAACGTAATAATGATTTGTTTCTTAGCCGGCAAGTATTCAGTGAAGTGATTGATGCCCATGAGTGTGTGTCAATGTTTTTAGTTCTAACATTCCAAACGACAGCCAGCCTCAGTTTTTGACAGACGTGATAACGTGCATAAGGGGTGAACTGTGTTTGATTTTTGGGTAATTATAAAATGTGCTTGAGACATTTTAAATGGTTTCTGCATAGTTCATTATACTTACGGAATGTGTGTATTGTATGTGTATATTTTACGGAATTTACTTTGTAGCTTAAATAAATTACATGTTAGCAGATATTTGGCTTGTCAAATGTTACGTTCATCTGTCACAAATTCATTGTTGTTGTTTTTTTTTTCTAACCAGGAAAGGAGTGGTTTTTATTTCTCTCTTACAACAAAATCTTTTATTTTAACCCATGAGATCCTGTTAAAGTGTAAAATCACTTTTTAAGACTGTTGTTCCATTATTACCCCTTAGCAGACTCATAACCAAGATGTTTGTTTGTTTGTTAAACTCTTCAGGAGTAGGACTGAGCACCTGCTATAATCTGCTTCACTGTTATTTTCTACAGCTTTGTACTTTCTTGCACAGTGTTCATCTGTAAATCAGTCTGGCATTCTTTACCCTTCCATTGTTCTTCCTCCACTGCATCCTTTAGCCTTCCTCCTCATTCTCACTTTTCATGCTTTTCATTCAGGAGATCCATGAGCTTAAGGATCAGATTCAAGATGTGGAGGCGAAGCACATGCAGAACCTCAAAGAGCTCAAGGTACATGTCTGGTAAAGACAGTGCCAGTCAAAAGCCCAGCAAGAACCTGCTTTATCTGAGTTACATATAACAGTGCTGGCAAAGGAACAACAGCTCAAATTTGTGCTTTTTTAAATCAGCGAGTGGTTCACCGGGAACATGATGAGATTATGTGATATCTGGCCTCTGCTTCTTATCTGGCTCTCGTCTTGCATGTTCATACTTCTGTGCCATAAAAGTCTATAGTCTGATTTCTCTCTAAAAAACATAGTTACACTTCTTTCTTCATGATATTGTAATGAAATTTAGTCTAAAAGTGTGTTCATGGTTAATTTAGTAAGTATTGTAATACATGTTCAGAGGTGTTTTGTGAGTGTGCTGATTTATGGTGTCTGACTTTTTGAAGGATTCCCTTTTGGAAGTGGAAGAAAAGTACCGTAAGGCCATGGTGTCCAATGCACAGCTGGACAATGAGAAGACCAATATGATGTATGAAGTGGACAATTTAAAAGACTCTTTAATGGAACTGGAGGAGATGCTGTTTGAAACACGCCGTGAGCTTGAGGAAAAGTGTAAGGTCTGTACAGTCAGGTGTGCATTATAGTAAGTTGTAGTAATGGTTTGTTGTAATACATTGTCGAATAATAGATTACATTTAAATATTAAGAGCTTTTACTTGGAATTTTCATTCATTCATTTGTTTACTATTTAACTTTTTGTTATTGTTTGTAATTTCTTTTTGTGAGAAAAATGAGAAAGTACACTCACACTATAAAAAGAAATAAAAAAACTAAAAAGCAGTACTGTTTTTTTTTTTGTTTGTTTTTTTTCCCTCTAGGATCTTGAACGAGAGAAGCATGCTCATAGTATACTGCAGTTTCAGTTCAGTGAAATGAAGGAGACACTGAAACAGAGTGAAGAACTGCTCACTGTGAGTATTGTTGTATTTTTGTCTCTGTCGTGAAACTTTTGTCTTTTTCAAATGCTTGGCTTCTGCTCATCTGCCTGAAAAACTTCTCATTTTCCTTTATATTTGGTCTTCTTCCATGCATAATACCTCTCTCTAGGAGATCCGTCAATTACGGCTCAAGCAAGATGGCTTTGTTAGGGAGATTTCTGACCTCCAGGAAACTATTGAGTGGAAGAATAAAAAAATTGGGGTATGATCCCTCAGTATCCAACTCCCATAAAAGTTTTATTTGACTTTACCTTCATGTTAAAAGAATTATAATTTCACCTTTAAAACTTATAGATTTGCTTGGTTCTACATCTGTTTCCTGCTCTTTCTGTTTTCCTGTTCTTGTCATTTGCAGCATTGATGTTTTCATTGCTTTCACCTTCTTTTTCTCGTCTTTGCTGCATCTTTGCCAAATCCCTTCTGGTGCTGTTCAGGCATTAGAGAGGCAGAAGGAATTTTCTGATGCCATTCGAAATGAGCGGGATGAGCTCAGAGATGAGGTTGTTCAGCTCAAAGATATTTTGAAGGTATTGATATGTGTGGTGAAAACTAGGACTCATTCTTTTCCAATGAATATTTCCTAACAGAACAAATATCCAGATCCAGAATATAATATAAATCAAGACTGATTCATTAATACCCAACTTCTGACTGAATGAACAGAATATTATATTATAATATTTGTGCATCAACAAATACACATTTTAAAAAAAAAAAGAAAAAAAAAATCTAAATTAGGCCTAGTGTATCTAAATTTAATCTGAATCTGTTTTTAAAATAAGTTTACTAATGTTAAATTGTTTTCTTGTACAGAAACATGGTATTGTCCTTGGGCTCGACTTAGCCACCAATGGAGAAACAGGGGAAGAAGTTGGAAAGGCTGAACAGAATTCTCAAACGGCATCAGCCGAAATCCGAGAGGGGAGTAGTGTACTTGGTAAGCTGCTTTTCTTAACTTAATTCATTGCATGCCTACATTACTTTTTATCTTTGCCACTTTGCATTTTCATCTTATAGAGCTTGAGCCCAGTCTAACTAAATTGTTTCTATGAACCTGGTATGAATGCACATTTCATAAACATCTCTCACACTTTCCTGTTTCTCTGTATCCACTTTGCATATACTGTACAGCGAATTAATGGCATATCATGAACCAAACACTACATGATCTTGTCTCTTTCTTGAGTCCATATTCCAATATTCTGCTGGACAAGTGTTTATCAAATTGCTGCAAATATTTAATCATGTTTGACTTTGAAATCAAAATCAAGAGAAGGAATTGCAGATTAGTTTCTTCAGTTCTTGACTTTAAACTGTGGGATTTTCTTCTTTGGGACATCCTTCAACACATTTGATTTGTATAGGCTTAAGAGCTTTGCCTTGGTGTCTTTGTTTCCCTCCTATCCTTCTTCCTTTTACTTCTTGCTCTAAACATTTGCAAGATACTCTTTGGCTTCTACAGACACATTTCTTTTGGCTTTAACTACTGACACCTCCATCATCTCCCAGGCACTCATCACTTGAAGCTGTGTAAAGACCAGCAACAAAAAGATTTGGATGACAGGATGCAAGGGAATCAACAGTCTTCACATGCCCCTTTCAGTTCTACAAAGACACCTTTAGAAGCAAATGAGAATGGAGACCTTGGGGACCAAATGAATCAGGGTGTAGGGCAGCTTGAGAATAGACCTGAAGAACCTCCAAGTTCTGTTGGTGAGGAACTCACTGCAACAAGACCCAAGGAGAAGATCAAATCTGAGGCACATAAAAAGGAAGATTCAAGATATGATACTGAAGAATTAGAGTGCAAAGTTCACAAGGATGGACTTTTGGAGACAGATCAACAAGAGAGTGAATGTGTCAAACCTAGTAAGAAAATCAAAGAGGAAACTCCTTTAGAGTCTGTCTCTGGTTCAATCCATGATGAAACTGATAAACCTGGTGAGGCTGTGCTTGATGATGAACTCATAGAGTCGTCTGTGGAACCATCTCAAATGGAGACACTCACCAAAACACAAAGTGCCAATGCTTCCAATAAAAAAAAGAGAAAGAAGAAGAAAAACAAGCAGAAGCAGAAACAAAGTGACAAGCAAGAGAGTGAGACAAAAATGGATGACAAGAATGAAGTAGTTTTGAGTGAAGACAATCCAAAACAAGAAATGGAAGGTCTAGAAGAAAACCACGAGAAGCCCTTAGGGAATGATGTATTTACAACAACAATGAATACAGATGTCCCACATGATGATAAAGGAACCAAAGAATTGGACTGTATTGAAATAACAAGCACAAATATTAATGCTGATGATGCTCAAGACAAAATTCAGTTAGTTACAGATGAAGCTGATTCTGCAGAAATTTCTAAAACCATACCAAATTCCGATTGCCCTGAATCTAGCAATGATGTCCTTTTAGATGATCTATCCAACGATATTATCTCTAACCCTGCAAACATTATTGATGATCGCACTGAGGATTCAACAAATCCTGATCCAGAACCTGTAATCCTCAGCAGTGAGTTAATGGCTTCAGAAACTTCACTGCCTCATGAACCTTCTGTTCAGCCCATGGATGCTGTTGGAGTGTTCGTTGAGTTCATCAGCAGCTCTGAGAACATTGAGAATTCTTCATTGGTAGGCATCAAGGAAGAGAAGAGTCATCTGGACTGTGAAGTAGAAGAACAGAAGGAAAGGGTCCAAAATATCGATCTAGATGGCGACACTATCTCTGAAGATCAAGATAAACCTGATAAGATAAGTTCCCCTGTGATGGAGAATGTGGAAAGTGACGCTGAAAATGTAATCCAGGAACAACCTATTGATCAGCCAATGGAAAGTCAACTTCAAGACAGTATTGGAGCAGACGTGGACCAGAAAGAGGTTAAGAAACAAGATGAGCTAGATAAAGAAAACCTTAATGTGCCTAGTGAAAAAGTGTTTGATGGAGGCCATGTTGAAGACATCCCTTTACTTGAAACACAGATTCAGGTAGGACATGAGGATCACCTGTCTTCCAATGAAGCAAATCTGGAAACGGTTGTAGATTTAGAAGCTTCTGACCAAGAACCCAAGGTAGAAAAAGTTCAGGAGGAAATATCAATCCGAGATCATGATGGATGCCATGTTGAAGACTCTCCTTTAATTGAAACACAGATTCAGGTTATACATGAGGATCACCTGTCTTCCAATGAAGCAAATCTGGAAACAGTTGTAGATTTAGAAGCTTCTGACCAAGAACCCAAGGTAGAAAAATTTCAGGAGGAAAGATCAATTCAAGATCATGATGGATGCCATGTTGAAGACTCTCCTTTAATTGAAACACAGATTCAGGTAGGACATGAGGATCACCTGTCTTCCAATGAAGCAAATCAGGAAACGGTTGTAGATTTAGAAGCTTCTGAACAAGAACCCAAGGTAGAAAAATCTCAGGAGGAAAAATCAGTCCAAGATCAGGTTACAATTAATGTGCAACTGCCTGAAGATGATGAAGACCTTCTGGTAAAGTCTGATGTGGTTCTTCATGAGCTCAAAGAAAAAGATGAGGAGGAGGAAGACGAAGACGAAGGAGAATCGTTTGATTTTGATGAAATGGACCTTGAAGCATCATCAGGTGCCCCATTAAGAAACCTTCTAGGTCAACCAAATGAGGACTCTTCTTTGTTAAAAGAAAATGCACAAGAAGCAAGCCAGGAATGCCAAAGGAATGCCAAGGATGAGGACCAGACTCAAGGAGATGAATGTCTGGAACATTCAGATCAGAAATCAAAGCCAAAGGAGCATGAAGATGATGGTCATGCTACAGAAAACCCACAAACAGCAACAGATGTAGAAAGATGTTTAACAGAGCACAACGAAACCAACAGTGAAGTCAGACCTAATGATCAGCAGCATGACACACCTGATGCATTTGTGGAGCATCAGCAGACTTTAGAAGATGTGACACTCAGTAAAGGAGTTAATCAAAGTTCCGAGGTGGAGACAACAGATGTAGGCCAAGAGATTGATAGTTCCATTCACCATGAAAACAAGGCATCAAATATTTCAGGAGAGCAGGAAGCCACAGGGAGTCACAAGGAAAATGATAGAAAAGAATCTAAAAAAAGTGGAAAAGGAAAAGGAAAGGGCAAGGGGAAAGAAGAATGTAAAATGTCTTAATACAAGGATGTTGCTGGGTGTCTTTTCTCAGCATCTTCTCTCAGCATCTTCTATTCAACAAGTAACATTGCACTTATAGGTCTTAATGAAATTATTTTGGGACCATAACTTTGGAGAACCCTAGAAAACCAAAGTTGTCTTACAGTCAAGCCTGATTATCAGTCACCACAGCTTTTTCAGCAAGCATATTTTATACATGAACGTTTTACACCTGATTAACAATACTGAATGAACTTGAAATTAGGAAGTTAGGTCAAACAATCTGTAAAATCTAAAATAAATCGCACATTTAATGGTAGCAGTAATAGGTATAAAGTGTCATATTTATTTAGAAATTTTACACCAGCATGAATAAAATGTTTCTCATAATATGTAATGAATACATTATTCTGTTTTGGAAATTACCACCTTTCTGTCTATGCTGCGGTCATGTTTAGCAGCTTTCTAATTACAGTATTTTCTGTTGCAAAGAACCCATAATGTACTTTGTATGTTGTATGGGTGGTATGTTGTTCCAAATGCAGTAAATAATAATAATAATAATAATAAAAAAATGTTATTGTGTGCCAACCCTATTAAATATTCCTCTAAGGATTTGACAGGAGTGTTGTAGTTCTCACTTTGTTTTTCCAATTAATTTTTTTGAGAAATATGATTGAAAAGTGTGCTTTTGGTGAAGATGGTGTTGAAACATTGAGACCTATGTTAATTGAACATCTATGTTAAAATAAAATGAATAAATTAAAATATATATTTTAAACTTTTGTTGTTGATTGTGCTGCATTAGTATATTTTAGTAATAATTTAATTTACCAGCTAACTGAATAAGCTTTTATATAATGATAGATGACATTTAATCGAAATGCTTTAGATAAGAATATATACAAATAAAACTATGATTTAAAGTTTAATTTTTATGTCATGAATTATAGCATGTTTTTCTTCACACTCATTTGAATAAGCTTAAGTAAGCTTACAATCAAAACACTGACATGTAATAGATGTATAGATTGAGCGAATGCTGAGAGATTTGACTGCATGAGGCTGAGGCCTCTGAGGTCACTGAAGTTTCTGCATGTTGTCCATCCTCATCCTTCACATCCCAGCATAGGATAGCCTCACTTTTGCATGCCATGACTCCTCACCCTCCATGCCTTTGGCTCCTCCCACCCCTGGTATGTTAAAAAAAATTCCTGTCTAACCTTGGAATATTTTAATATATGAATGTATTTTATTATTGCAGAATACTTTTTTTTTTTTTTTGTACTACAGTTTTTACAAAAATG
>RJVU01002418.1:2697391-2713571 GCA_003731715.1 Anabarilius grahami | reverse complement strand
AACACATTTTACCCTTTTTAAAATATGAAATAGTTTTTATTGAATAGTTTTAATTTAAACTCATGTTGTAGGTCACGAGGCTCGAGGGTCAGGTGACCCGGTACAAAGCTGCATCTGAAAATTCAGAGAAGGTGGAGGACGAACTTAAAGCTGAAAAACGCAAATTGCAGCGAGAGGTACAATGGCCAAATAGCTCTGCCTTCAACAAAATAACAGACAAAGTCCTACTTGTATGCACATATAATAAAATAAATGGCTTGCTCAACTTTGCAATTTTGCTTCATGGCAGCTACGATCTGCATTGGACAAGACTGAAGAGTTGGAGTCTAGTAACAGCCACCTCTCAAAAAGGCTGGAGAAGATGAAGACTGGCCGGGGAACAGCAGCAACTCCCTAATGGTTTCAGATCTGTCCCATAATCTGTTCAACACCATTGCCTGTACATTTCCCATTGGGCAGCCTCCAAAAAAGCTCTTCGCACCCATGAGAAACCTGATACATTACTTCCTGCAACCGTGCCAATTTTTTCCTGTTTAGATCGAGTTCATCTTTTTTTCAATGATGCAGGGTGACACTTAGTGTGCCACGTTCAAAAGCACAAACACTGTAGTTCAAAAAGTTAGAATGCTAATTCTCTCGTTTGAATGTTTCTATGAGTGAATGTATTCAAACCAAACATGCAAGGCTGCCTGAGATTATTTGGAGAAGGATCTGAGAAGTTATGCTTTGGAATTCTGACTATGAAGATCAAGACATGTCCAGCTCAAGGAAGTCTAGGTGGTGGTCATTTGTTTGGTTTGTTTTAGGAGTTTAAGACACCTGTTGCTTCACAAAGACAAGACAGATGAGTATGTGTGATTGTCCATGTGTGATGCTTTCATGTGTTCCACTCTCAGATATTTTATTAACACTGGTTGGGTTAGCTCTTCCTTATGTATCTGAATCCAAAGTTTCTGGAATATTGAGGTCTCACCGCTGGATTATGCCATCTGTTTTTTTTTTGTTCCTCTAATGAATTGTCCATAATGGTCTACCCATCATGCTGTTCCCTACATGTCAGAAAGACTGATGTGATAAAAATTAAGATGAATGCTGATTCTTAGTAAATGTTATTGTTGCATTGATGCTGATAATTCAACCACCCAACAGAAACACATTGATCAGGAAGTTGTTTAAGGATTTGAGGCTGAGCTGCAACTCTTGATGTTGTAACTGCCTTTGACAAGATTTATCATTCAACCTCCAGGTGATGAAGAAGACTAGAAGATTGAGAACATTCTCATGTTTTCCAAACCAATTATGTGAAATTCTGTGATCAGAAGCATTAAATGTTGAAGACTGTTGTGATCACAAGCGCCATTTATTACCACCAGCTCGGATGAAAGGCGGCTCCACCCTGTTTACAATGCTTTAACATGTAGGTTAAATTTATGAACTGTTATCTACAATAAAATGTCAATTTTAATTTAAACAGTTTGTCCATGGTCCATATACACATTCTCCTCAAAATTCTCTCAGATTTCCTGATGGCGATGGCATGACAAAGTCTTTATTGGCATTTCCATGTATACAGAGAACTATGTAGATTCTAAAATTTCCTGTGCCGCCTCCATGGGTTGCTTAAGGTACGCCCGACTTTGAATCCGCAGCACCATACGACGAGCATAGAAATCCCGATAATCAGGTGGCAGTTCTTCCAAGATGCCTAGAGTCCTCTCCAGTGCCTGCAGGGCTCGAGTAGCTGCTACTGGGTCTTTGTTTCCATATGGATCTTTCTTATCATAACTCTCAGGTGGAAGATGCTTCCAGAACACGTTGACACCAACTCCAAACTGGAGAGCCAGGGTATTGTGAAACCAAAGAGCTGAGGAAATGTAATTCAAACTTCATTACATTAAAAAAAAACTGCAATCTGCATGCAATTAGTTTATGAGTGCAGTAAGTATATACAGTAGTTTTTCCAATATGTATAACTAATTGGCATGGGTAAAGAATCGAGTACCTGGGATGAAGAGCAGGTCTCCTGGTTCCAGAACACACTCGTAGCGGCACGCTTTCACAAAATCAGGATAAAGTTGCAGATCAGGAGTGTCGATGTCCAAAACTTCAGACTTGTCCCCTAAAAAAATGACAATTCAACAACTATGCAGATGCATTTTAGAAAATCCAGCTTTATCATAAACATTGTGAAATGTATCTTTGTGTGCGTATAGATAAAATTAACATTTTATATTCTACACACAATTGTCATTTGTAAAGTACTGAGGATCACCTGTGAGGTAGAGATGAAGGGCATCTTTGGGGCTGTAGAGAACAACACGCTTTCTTCCTGTAACCTGAGCTAGAAGGTTGTCCATTACCTACGGTAAACATTAACATAGCCATATCAAACTGAGAGTGCTTTAAAAACATTACAGGAGACTGCATGGTCACATTTTCTTTGTCCTTCTGAAAAAAAGTGGCAAAACCTATAGGTATGAAGAACTCACATCATAGTGTGTCCACAGCTGCAGACCAGGGGAACTGATACGAAAGACACTGGAGAAAAACTGCTCCGGCTCAAAGAACTGGGGTATATAGAAGTCCTCTGCCAGCTCAGGGAACTGCTTGCTTAAATCAGCAGGTTCCTTAAAGGGGAAAGGACAAGAATATTTTCCAGGCATTCTATAGTGAATATACTGAGGCATATTACAGCTTTATCTGAATGAAACTCTACAGTCCCAAACAAGTAGGATAATAATTCATAATTCAGACTACCTTACGAACATCTTCTCCAAGTGAGCGCAAGTAATAGCTTTCATTCTGTTGGGAACAAGAAGATCAAGAAGAAGATTATGTTTGTTTGGCTCACAAAAAACAAATAAAAATCAAATAAAAAAATGTTTAGTGTGTCTGAAGCCAGAACTACTTCCAAACTTTGGAGTTTAGCTTTAGGTGGCACAATGCAATATATTTACTGTAACAGACCATATTGTAATTTATCTTCTGATTTGTTTTTGTGCTTATTTTGATATTTTAGTGGGTTTAATTATGTATTAAGTCTGCACTATTTGTCTTAAAAAATGGGGACTCTTATTTTGACGGGTTTTGCTGTTTTCGGAGTGAAAAAGAATTCCAACAGTATTGAACGGGAGAGCGCGCTCATTGTTATGGTTCATCTTAGCTTTCTAAAGTTTTCCAGTTTATAAGCACCCCCCCCGAAAAGGCACAAGGTGTGTATATTTGTATGCTGTTAGTTATATTGAGTATTTTGTGTGATTCTTTGTGTGATGTGAAAGGAGAAATGTGGATAAGACTTTAATACGTATTTTTGTACTTTATTCAGCTCTTACGGTGATTTCTGAAGTCAAAAAGTCAATTTCATCGTTGTTTAATGTTCAATAAAACTTCAAGAAAATCAGCAGTAAAGTTTTGGCCATCATTCGGGCGAGGTCCGCTACATTTACACTTAAATATAATATTAGAATATTAAAAATATATTACAGAATATACTTTTAAAAACACCTTATCACACTGGAATTGCACATTATTTGTATAGATTAAACACTAAAGATAACTTACCTGACTAATAAAGAAATCGGAGTGTTTTGATTCTGCAGCTCTCTGAATAAACTTGTCAAATGGTAGTGTCCTGAAATACAGAATGATGTTTCAACTTCCAGTTTTTGCTGGACTCATGATCTGTGTTAAATCACACACCTGTACACAAAGTTCTTATGCAGAAAGTCCATCCTGGGCTCTGGGGACACGTGCACTTTGACCTCGCGGTCTCCCCCTTTTTCTGCGAGATAACTCGCCGTCCACGCGCGCACACAGGGCCCCAGTGGCACGCGCTTTAGAACCACTGGTCTGCGCTAAACGAGACACGTGTGTTTCATTTACACGCAGCACAATCACAACACCGCAACAAATTACTGTTATTATATATACAACACGCGTTACCAGAGGATAAATGTCCCTCAAGAAAGTATCTCTGTCCACATCGGTGTATACGGGCACCTCCAGCTTTTCCTGACAGTCCATTTCTGACAATCTGAAGTTTACTGTCCATTCGCTGAACCCTTTCGCCTTCCTTAGAAACTAGTGATAGGAAGTCGGACTGGTTCTGCGAGTCGACTCTTTCAAACAGTTAGTTTCAAAGAACCGTTTAATATGCCGAGTCTCTGGTCTAAATTAAATCATTCAAGTAGACATATATTGTTGTGTATTACTGTGTTGTTTATTCACAATAGTGGTTAAATGAGTAGGGGAGTTGTTGCGACGAGAACCTCAGAACCATTCAGTCTAATTATTTAGCGAATCAGTTTGAGAACCGATTCAACAGATTCATTTTAATAAACCGACTCAGTTTGTGAACAAATTGGACACCGTTACTAAAAAATGTTAAACGTATTCTTTTTACAATCAACACACATAATATAAATTTAATTCATAATTTAAATAAATTGTAAGTCTTTTTTGTCCGAAAAATACTTATATAGTGTTCAAACCCCTTATATTTATCTGTAGATGTGGAACTATTCTCTATTCTATGTTGTCAGTCGGATTTTCCTAACAGATGGACCCCTGAGGATGATGGGAGAAAGATGGCGCTGCCCTTACTGAGGTGCATTAGCTGTAATAGGCCCGTTTCCTTTCTGATCCGGTACTGTACATCAAAGCAACTTTTAGTGAATCAGTCCAGACGACTCGCCCCCGTATCGTCTGCTGTGTGGAATGTTCGTCAGTACTCTGAGCGGGGCAGACACAAACAGAACCAAAAGGTTGTGGTTGTCGGCATCCCGAACCCCTTCATCTGGTTCCGAACCCGAATCTACTTCTTTCTCATCCGAATTTACTTCGACAAAGAGTTTAGCATCGAGGAATTCACTGAAGGAGCCAAACAGGCGAGTTAGAGATGTCTCTGTGTCTCCTCCGACCAGGATTTGTTTGTTTGTTTGTTTGTTTTGCGTAACCGACGACATGTTATAGACACTGAATAATGTTAGATATAACAGTGCTTGTTCTGTAATAATTATGGACCAAAAATGAATGATAACATTTTATAAGAGGCATCTTTTAGGCATTTATACTTAACGAGTGAACATAGCATACCAAAGAAAATGCTTGTTTAATTGTCAATTTCATTTTTCATATTTAAAAAAAAAAATTATATCAGCAAATGCCAAATTGTAGTCTTAAACAGAATATTCAAACCTGTCCTTTCTCTCTCAGGCTTTCTCACATGTTTCAAGATTGCTGTCTCAGTGTCAGTTTGAGTCTCTTGAGGGATTAGTGGCTAAAGATGTAAGTACATGAAGATAACAATTATCCTATTGTTTTCCTGTTTAAGATTATTTGATGTCAATGTGAGTCATTTATTCATATTTTCTCTCATAGCTAATAGAAAAACTTGAGGAAAAATGCGCTCATCTGCCTTTGAGCCACCAGAGGGCGCTGTCAGCCGAGTCTGATGAGATCATGTACACAACAACTGGAGATGTGGGCATTTACTATGATGATAGCGGTGAGACCCTATAAGCTTCATACCACGCAATATTCGCCCAGGTAATATGTTTAATTATTGTTTGTGGGCGAGTAATTTAGAAAAAAAATATATTTGTAGCTTGCATCCTTTTTATTGGACTAGTTCTTATGAGAGCCAATATGTTCTATAGGTTACAAGCCCCGATTTCACAGATTAAAATGCATGTTTGAGCTGTTTTAACTGAAAGCAGTTTGCACTGACATATCTTAAAATATGTCCGTGCCATTGTTTTGTCTCAAGATGCCTTTTCTTTTAAGGCATATTTATAAAAGCTACTTAAATGTCGTAATTGAACTAAGGCGTAATTCTGGCTTAATCTAAGCCCTGTATGTGAAACCAGCCCAAGATTTATTTAAAAAGATATCATTTTGTTTAACGTAGACCATAATTTAATATGTATGACAAAAATAATTGCAGTGTTTTTCTTTCATTTTCAGGGAGGAAATTTGTAAGTATTTTGATGCGCTTCTGGTACTTAACTAGTGCCAGAATTCCTGATGACAGTATGGAGGGAGCGAGAATTTTCCAGGTTGCCATTGGTGGAGAGGGAGAGAGACCAGAGACCAAGAGATTGCTTACAGCCAATTATGAGTAAGTATTGCGATTTCTCTTTTTATTGTTCGTGTATTGCATCTCGTAGCGAGATTGAGATAGATTGCAAGCTTCTTATTAAATATACTTTTATTATAGTTTAATTTGAATAGAAATATTAAGATTGAGAGAAGCTACCATTTACCTTGAGTTAATGTCCAGAAATAGCAGTATTATGTTATAATTGTAGTAAATGTGTAAACATCATCTTGTTTTCTTTGTTTTGGCAGATTCCAAAGGGAGTTTACCCAGGGTGTGACTCCAGATTGGATCATCACAAGAATAGAGCACTCAAAACTTCTTGACTAAGTGTGTTGAACTGGGAAAGATTTTTTTTATTATTCATTCAATATTGCTCGACATGCCAAAAAATGTAGGCATGATTCTCTAACCCTCACTGGAAAAAAAACATATATTTGTCAGCTCCAGATGCTCTCTATGGACAATAGAAAGTTATGAATGTTGGTTTCCTGTGTGCATCTCACTGATCTCAGATGAAGTATTTTAATGTTTGTAAATTTGTAAGGCTCCTCATTGATCAGAGTTTAATCATAAAAAAGGTTTTTTAAACTTTACATGAATCAGAATCAACTTTACTGGCCAAGTATGAGCAAGGAATCTGTTGCTGCTTTAGAGCAAACCAGCAGTGCTGGACTGAATGAGACCTAAACTAATACAACATGATTACAGAATACAGATGCCACATGACAGTCGAAGTACAAACACATCTAAGAAGCGCACACAACATAGACAAACGGTTTTTATAAAACTTCCATCTTATGCAAAACAGCAACAAGAGGTAAATTCTGTTTTATTTTAATGTAATTTATTAAAATATCATAATTCATCAAAATACTGTACATTAAAATTATTCTGGCAGAATATTATAAATGGTTAGGTATTCTGATGGAATCTTTTTTTATTTTGTGATAAGTCATATACAGTACAGAAATTCAATTTGAAACCAAATGTTGTTTTCCAACCATTATTCTTTTTCTCTATTTGGTACAGGCTTTTTTTCTATTGAACATAAAATGTAGTACCTTTTTAGAGCTCTGTAACTTCATTAAAGGAGTGTTTCTATAAAGAATTTCAGAAATATGCTCTGGTCAAGCTAAGACACCTTTAACCTATTAATTATAGCTGGATTATTGACTCTGGCAAGAAATTAACAGTATTTTTCATAACTGGTTTCTGTCATTTCTAAAAGTTTTTTTTAAGGCAATCCAATGTAAACCACACACAAAAGTACAGATGATATTGCTCATTGTGCTTATTTGTGATGTAGCTACCTGGAGGATGATGTCATTAAGGATTTTGTTTGTTACAGGGAAAATACAAAAGACTCACAAGATGGAAAGAGCCATTTTTCATGGTGGCAATAGCCACATAATTGTGATTAAAGAACATTTCCATCTTTATTGTTTTATCCATTATATTAGGAGATATATTTAATGGCGATATGAAAGTGTACTCCATAAGAAGAATTACTGATATTTGATGTGTACTATTGCTCGATTTACCCCTTTCTGCGTTTTAAATAGACGAGCATTTTTCTACGATGATCCCACTGTTCTCTTGCCATCCCGCCCACTCTCAATTCTGATTGGTCAAACTCAGAACCTATTCCCTCTCTCGATTGGCTAACTTTCCTGTCTGCGTCGTGACGTGGTCCGAGGAGCTGCGTGACAGGACCGTAGGAGGTTTCCTATAGGTTTAAACAGGCAGTGTGTGGGTTTACAACGAGGAAAGCGTTGACACGATTACAATGAATTTGTGAATATAATAAAGCTTACTTTGTGGAGACATGAGAGTCGCTGTATACGCGTTTTACGGCTTTGCTCTTGGGCTTTTGCTCGTGGGTGTGCGGGAATTATTATTTGGTTTCGAGGAGAACCGATGCAGCATGACATATATGTTCGAGTACCCAGAATACCGAGTGAGTAGCCATGGAAAAATAGTATATCACTGTTGTTTTCTTGACATGTTTGGTTTGCATTTATCAAAATGCACCATTTATTAGTAATTAGAGCAACATTAATAGCTCACTTGAGTGTGCACAATTCACTGGCAGGCCATGCATCAGTTCCTCATTCCTGTCACTCTACCTGTTGTTTTGGCAATAACAAACATTCCTAATCAGCAACATCAGTCATTATACAATGTTTATAAGGGCAAAACACATCTTTAAACCTCTGGTATTAGGGGTGTGATCCTCAGCAGTCAAAACAGACCGAAGACAATAAGCGTAACATTCTTTTAATGAAATGAATGTACTATATTTTAATTAAATAATATTCACCTCTTAATATTTTTTGTGTGTATTTAGCAATTAAGATGTTTGCTTATTATGTGGTGACATATATATCTCAAAACGAAGCTCTAAGTGTCACATTCAAACCTGCATCACAACCTGTACATGCATTTTCAAAGTTCCGAATGTGTCAGAAATCCTGTTCCACAACTCGATTTGTTTGTGGTCTTGCATTATTCTCTGCGCGTGAATACTCATAGCTGTCATTTGTGTACGTGCGCGTTTACAGCGCGTACAGCTTCCGAGGCGTGTCGCGCGCCAGTACCCATCATACGGGCTGTATCTGTATGGAGAGGGCGCATATGCTCAGGAGACCAGAGGACTCAAGCTCACCGGCGCACCTGTGCTCTTCCTGCCGGGGAATGCGGGGAGCTACAAGCAAGGTGAGATGGAATTCCTCAATATTTCAATCAGTACATACATGCATGCTTATGTGATATGAGTAGCCTTGTTTATTGTTTATTTGCCTTAAAGGTGGGTTTTGACTGTTTGGAGACAGAAAACCTGTTTGTTTGCTCAATCTTTATCCTCTACATACTTTGTTCCAGTGCTAATGAAACTTTCTGATTAAACATTGGAAATGGAGGAAGTGAGATGTGAGAGGTTATTGCAACAAAGATGTTGTTGTATTCCCTCTTGCAGCTCGTTCTCTGGGTTCAGTGGCATTGAGGAAGGCTGAGAACCTGGACAGACTGATCCATATGAATGTGTTCACTATTGACTTCAACGAGGAGCTGGTGGCCCTGTATGGGGGCAGTTTGCGCAGACAAACTCAGTTTCTACATGAAAGCATCAAAGCCATTTTGCGCCTTTATAAGGTCTGAAATCAAGGGGTCCTTTTTCCCTTTTCATCTCTTTTTGTCCCTTTACTTTCTTCAACTTTCCTTCTTTAATTGTCTTACTTTTATTTCCTTCACCATTTCCTTTCCCTCCTTTTCTTTCCATCCTTTTCTGTCCCTTTCTCTCTTTTGTTGAGGTTACAGATCACAAATTACAGTATTCTACACTTTTGTTAGTATGCACAGAGGTTCACGAGCACCCAGTATCTTTCCAGTATCCATTTTGGATTGACCTCACACAAAATATATATGCTTATAAAAGATTCCTTACAGTGCACTTTAAAGGGTTGGTTCACCCAAAAATGAAAATTCTGTCATTTATTACTCACCCTCATGCCATTCCACACCCGTAAGACCTTCGTTCATCTTCGGAACACAAATTAAGATATTTTAGTTGAAATCCGATGGCTCAGTGTGGCCTGCATAGGGAGCAATGACATTTCCTCTCTCAAGATCCATAAAGGTACTAAAAACATATTTAAATCAGTTCATGTGAGTACAGTGGTTCAATATTAATATTATAAAGCGATGATTTTTAGCGTGCCAAAAAAAACAAAATAACGACTTATTTAGTGATGACCGATTTCAAAACACTGCTTCAGGAAGCTTCGTACCATAATGAATTAGCGTATTGAATCATGATTCGGATTGCGTGTCAAACAGCCAAACTGCTGAAATCACGTGACTTTGGCGCTCCAAACTGCTGATTCGACACGCTGATTCATAACGCTCTGAAGCTTCCTGAAGCAGCGTTTTGAAATCGGCCATCACTATATAAATCATTATTTAGTTTTTTTTGGCGCACCAAAAATATTTTCGTCGCTTTATAATATTAATATTGAACCGCTGTACTCACATGAACTGATTTAAATATGTTTTTAGTACCTTTATGGATCTTGAGAGAGGAAATGTCATTGTTTCCTTTGCAGGCCACACTGAGCCATCGGATTTCAACAAAAATATCTTAATTTGTGTTCCGAAGATTAGCGAAGGTCTTACGAGTGTGGGACGGCATGAGAGTGAGTAATAAATGACAGAATTTTTGTTTTTGGGTGAACTATCCCTTTAAACTTTCGACAAAAAGCACTGTCGTCTCCAGACTGAAAATGACAAAACATCTGTACAACAGAATGTAGTACATTCCAGCCTTAACCCTCTGGTCTGAGGTGTTTTTTTTGGGGACCTGGAGATGTTTTGAAATGCCCTGACATTTGTGCTTATTTCAGGTACTTATAAGATTTTAATAGATAAAGTCTGATAGTCTGCAGATTTGGGGAATTTTACAGAAATTTACATACTGTATGATGGGCACAGACTCAGATTTTTAGCTTCAGATTTTGATTCCATCCAGTTGGAAGATTTAAAAATGTTTGATATTTTGAGCAGATTTTAGAAGTGTATGATGCCAGACTTTAAAAATCATGTAGTTTTCTGGTCTTTGATGACTTTGTAATTGAAGCTCACTGCTATTAGTAGATCTACATCTACATCTAAACCAATGGTCTTTTTACTACATTCCCATGGCTGCAGGACTGTCCAGACCCCCCCACAGGTGTGGTTCTGGTGGGTCACTCCATGGGTGGAGTGGTGGCAAGAGCGTTGTTTACCCTGGCACGCTTCAATCCACGGCTGGTCAGCCTCATCATCACACAGGCCTCCCCCCACCAGGCACCCGTCCTGTCTCTTGACCCTTATATACTGGGTAGGAAAAAAACATACTGACACACATGCATAAATATGTACAGAAGATTTGTTTGAGAGCTTTGAAGGTACGCTACCATTCAAAAGTTTGGAGTCAGTAAGATTTTATTTATTTTTTTTTTTTTTTAAAGAATGAAATTATTATTTTAATTCTGCAAGAATGCAATAAATGGATAACAAGGGACAGTAAATAAATTTTTATTGTTAGAAAATATTTCTATTTTAAATAAATGCTGTTCTTTTGAACTTTGTTTATTCAAAAATACAGTATTACAGGAAAAAAAAGTAATTACAGTTTCTACAAAAATATTTAAGCAACACAACTGTTTTCAACATTGATCATAATAAGAAATGTTTCTTAAACACCTAATCAGCGTATTAGAATGATTTCTGAAGGATCATGTGACACTGAAGACTTGAGTAACGATACTGAAAATTCAGCTTGGCTGTCACAGGAATTAATATCATTTTAAAATATAATAAAACAGTTATTTTGAATTGTAATATTTCACAATATTACTGTATTTACTGTAATTTTGATCAAATACATGTTGCCTTAGTGAACGAGATTTCTTTCAAATTAAAAAATCTTACCCACCCCAAACTTTTGAATGATAGTGTAGTAGTCAGAAGGTATGGACTTGCATATATTTGCGTATATTTAATTTCTCAAACAAAAAGTTTGATGCAAACATACTTAATTGGTACGCTATCATCTGATTTGTGTGTCTGTTGTAGAGTTTTACTCCACAGTCAGGCATCGCTGGGCCACAAATGCTGAAGACCTTCGAAATATTACCGTTCTCTCTGTGGGTGGTGGTTACCTTGACTTCCAGGTGCGTTCTGGCTTGACTGCGCTGTCCTGTCCCATCGATGACCTCAATAAGATGTCAGCAGTGGTAGGTCCACTAGCCATTTTCTTTGAGATCTTTTATTAAAAATTCACTTTAGTTAAATATTTCAACCTGAAACTTTAATGTACAACCTTCTTTGTTTTTAATGTCCTTACATTGGTTTTGTAAATTGGTTTTAGGTAACTGCAGTTCCCCGAACCTGGGTTTCCACAGATCATATTTCTATTGTTTGGTATGTTTTTGTATGCTAACATTTAAGCTTTTAAGCTACTTAGCTTCTTTATAGCCAGTGAATTTTATCCTTTGTAATTTCAAATACTTCATACAAGGTGCAAGGAGCTGGTTCTGGCCACAGTCCGGGCATTCTTCGACCTTATTGAACCCGAAACAGGACAGGTGAGCACTGTCCTAATACCGTGTTACCGTGTGTGAGTTTAAATTGGTTTTATTGACTTATGTTTCTCTTTAGTTTACAGAGAGTCCCGAGAAGCGAATCTCAGTGTTGAACTATCACTTCTTTAGACACCCAGTGCTGCAGCCTGGAGAAGCACAGGATGCCCCTGTCACTTTCTCAGGTCTGTGTTTGTGTGCACATGTATATTCATAGTCTTATCTGTTTTTAACAGAGCTGGAAGATAATATCAGAATCTCTGTTTCCTCTTTTTACTATTTTTATCCAAATCTATTCATCCATCCTTCCAGCTCCCCCTGAGGCGTGGAAGGAGGTCAACACACTCCGTCTGTTCTACACTGCCCCTAAGGTGACAATATGTTTCATCATTTCTGGAAAGATTATGCCAGCAGCTTAAGTCGGAACATTGCACTGATGTAACTCATCCTCCAACTCTTGGTAGGAAGCTCAAGTCAAGTACTTCTTGTTTGCTCTCTCCAGTCGAAGGAAGGCCTACAGTCATTTTCATTGCCGCAGTAATAATATGGTGAGAGAGTCCAACAACATCACACTCAGAACCCTTTTTTCTTTAAATGTATCATTTTCAATTTGAATGTCAGAAAACATTACAGTGAAATTAAGTCTATTTAAAAGCATTCCTTTTACATTTATTTTATGTGGTGACAGCTGTCACAGTTGTGAAGAAAATGTGCATTATTATTGTGCATTCAAATATAAATTCATGTAAAAATTCAAAAATGTTGTGCTTGTTTATTTTGCAAAGCATTTGGATTTCCACTGCTCACACTTGTAAAAAAAAAGGAAAAAAAAAAGTATATAATAAGCAAAAAAGTACATATTTTGCAGGAAAATACAGTTTTTCCTTCAGGCAGGCTGTGGTCCAAGTTAGAGTATTCTTTATCATGTCATGACTTATGCTTATTGTGAATGTTTTGAAGAGCTAAGTGTATCTCTGCATGTTCAACAGGAAATGACCAGCTGGCTGTATGGCTGCACACAGATGAGTGGCTCGATATGGTGAGTAAAATGAACCACACGAATTCCTCTTTTAATTGGAAATTACCAGGGTCCGTACAGAATCTGCACCCGTAATTTCCACAGTATTCAAATGCCTGTCTTTCACAAAGTTGGCACATTGTTGATGTAAATTGTATAGTGTGTGTTATATTATTTGCATTGTTAAAGTGCTTCTTTCTCTGTTTTTCCTCATTTTCCAGTGTTCAGGCAGTAGATCTGTCATCTGAGACAGAGCTCCTTCCAGCCTATAAGGTTAATCTTGTTTTTCTTACACATGCAATAACACAACTTATAATACATCATTAAAAAATTAATTTGATAAATAAACACTGTGTTCCTTTATAGGCTGTGACAGTGAAAATCAGTGAACTCTTGTCGGTCTCTCATCTCATCATTGATGCCTCTAACCCCAGCGGAGCACAGGTTAACTTACAGTCCACATTATCATGTTCATTTTGAAAACTTAGACTACATGAAAGACCACATTAGTATACATTTTCCTTTTTAAAACATGCATTGGATGATTCATGTCAAATTAATTGCTTGATGAACTCCTAGTTAAAGATGCATTCTAAATGCTTGATTGTCTGATTGTAGTTTGTAGTGGAGTGTGAGCTGCAGAGAGAGCAGAGCCTGACTGTCTCAGTGCAGGTGCCTCATACGCTGTCCTTTGGTGAGCTAAAATCACGTATATGTTGACATTTTACTTTTTCTTTAATAACAGCTGCATGAACTCTTTTATTTTTATGCACATTTGAAGATCCCCTGTTACACCATTTTAAAGGTACCTGATTTTGTTTTGGAGGTCTCCTAAAATAGGTTTACATGCATCCAAGGTCAAAAAACACTTTAATTTCTTTCATATACATTGCAGCGTCACCTCTTTTCTCACTGTGTCTGAAGCAGTTCACTAAAGGACTCTGTCTCTCTAAACCCCTCCTTTCCGAGAGCCTATTCTGCTCTGATTGGTCAAATTGGTCATTCTTTCTTACTTTTTAAAACCGAGTAAGTTAGGTTAAATGTATGCAAATATTTCAACCTGAATGTGACTGTTTGCAGGTCTGACCGTCAGTGACATCAGCATTAACTCCTCTGGGCTGCTCCATACACTACTACTACAAGACTTTCATCAGGTGATCTCTTACAGCATTCCCTGTCGTTCTGCTCTCCTTTCCCGTTAAATTAAATTAAGATGTATACCCCAAAGCATAAGAAACTCAAGTTTGTGTTCCTTCAGGTTTATCAGGCTTTTAGAATAACGATCATGAGTCATTGCAAAACCACTAAAGGTAACTAGTTATTCAACTTCGTCTGCCAGAAATTCAGCATTGTGTTTTAAAAGACTAACGTCTGCTACTATACGTGTTGTGTTACACAGAACGGCTGCCCAGTGTTTACAGACTGAGGGTACCTTGGTTTCATGAAGACTCCTTTGCTATGGCAAGGTAGAAAGAGTCTTGTCATTAATAATCAGCCAGCTTTCCTCATCTCTTCGCAGATCTTATCAAAGTACTGATGATTGTTTCTATTAAAACTTTGTATGCTTTCCACCAAAGTATTCCTTCAGTATCTGAGATCTACAGCATGCTTCACACCAGCCACCCAGACAACACCTCCAGTGCCCTCCTGCAGCTCCACACTGCCCCCAACTGCCAATACAGGGTATTTCATCCACATCCGTTGTTTTCTCAAAGGTAAACCTACCAGTAAGACAACTGTCATTGTTGCATTGTTTCTCTACAGGTGTCTATTCGGACTTCATTTCCCAAAGTGCTTGGGCAGGTATGCTTACATTTGTAGTATTTAAATTGCCATTTCAACTTTGAACCTAGAGTCGCGTATTCAAAAAGAATTGTTGCTCTTTAGATTCTACGTTTCTGTGGGCCAGTTCTGCCCGTCTACTCGGCTGTAGTGCTTCTCCTGATGATAAGGGCTCAGGTGAGCTCCATCAAAAGATCAGGGCATCCTGTTGGAATGCAAGAGGCCATGATTAAATCCTTACAACTCCACAAACTGGAACTGCCTGTGCTCCTGCTGCTGCTGCTGCTCAGGTGAGTCTCGACACAGTGTCTGTCTGCTGTATTTGAATGCTGATTCTCTTTTTCTGCAAAACATAGGAGCCTAATCAGGCAATGCTCCATTCTTAAGATTCAAAATAAATGGTTTCCAGAGAATTATACAGTTATACAATATACAGGTGCTGGTCATATAATTAGAATATCATCAAAAAGTTGATTTATTTCACTAATTCCATTCAAAAAGTGAAACTTGTATATTATATTCATTCATTACACACAGACTGATATATTTCAAATGTTTATTTCTTTTAATTTTGATGATTATAACTGACAACTAAGGAAAATCCCAAATTCAGTATCTCAGAAAATTAGAATATTGTGAAAAGGTTCAATATTGAAGACACCTGGTGCCACACTCTAATCAGCTAATTAACTCAAAACACCTGCAAAGGCCTTTAAATGGTCTCTCAGTCTAGTTCTGTAGGCTACACAATCATGGGGAAGACTGCTGACTTGACAGTTGTCCAAAAGACGACCATTGACACCTTGCACAAGGAGGGCAAGACACAAAAGGTCATTGCAAAAGAGGCTGGCTGTTCACAGAGCTCTGTGTCCAAGCACATTAATAGAGAGGCGAAGGGAAGGAAAAGATGTGGTAGAAAAAAGTGTACAAGCAATAGGGGTAACCGCACCCTGGAGAGGATTGTGAAACAAAACCCATTCAAAAATGTGGGGGAGATTCACAAAGAGTGGACTGCAGCTGGAGTCAGTGCTTCAAGAACCACTACGCACAGACGTATGAAACATGGGTTTCAGCTGTCGCATTCCTTGTGTCAAGCCACTCTTGAACAACAGACAGCGTCAGAAGCGGCTAAAGACAAAAAGGACTGGACTGCTGCTGAGTGGT
>RJVU01002418.1:2658025-2685793 GCA_003731715.1 Anabarilius grahami | reverse complement strand
ATATATATATATATATATATATATATATATATATATGTACATAATATTTATGAGCAATTTTATTTATTCTTTAAATGCATTAGAGGTCTGGATTGATCAATCCCTACAAATGTAATCTGAATTCGTTTGTAATACCCTGTTATTTCTCCCATGTAGAGCTCCTGTGTCTGCAGGACAGATGTGTTCCCCAGCAGTCGCCACCCCGCCACTCTCACTGCCTCCAGCTCTGACTGGAGCGCCTTATAACTGCTTTATTACCACCGCTGCATGCGCTGCGGGGAGTGACATGAAGACGCACCGAGCCGGGTGGTCACGTCCACAGGGAAACCGAACGCCGTTTACTGCTATAGCCTAATTACACCAGTCGTTGAGATCAAGATATTCATGAGCCTAAGATCAGATAGATCGGGCTGTTATCCAGGATATTATAGCTCATCTGTCAACCTGTGCAGAAGGGAACTGTCCCCTCAGTCGTGATTTCTGGTTCGGGTAAGCGACAAAATCTCGCTTCATTTGGATGAAGAGGCCCTGAGTGGATCGACGCCTCGCTGGCCAGGCGAATCTGAGGAAATAGCGATAAAATAGTAGGTCTGTTATTAACGCACGTTATTCGCCTTTGCGCCGCGGATTATGTTGGCGTTTCCATGGACACATCACGTTGATGCGCAGGTACGCGGTTACACAATATATGGTGTTTTGATGCATGTTGTAGGCTATGCAACCGATATTTAAACAGAAAATGTGTTTTATGATTCAGCAATTTTATATAATAATAATAAAAAGGAGGTTTAGAAATACATATGTGCCGACGAGGGGTTGCGTTAAAGCAGCAGATCGTGATGTGTGAATACATGACGAAGGGAATTCCCTGTGTTATCCGATATGCTGTCGTGAGAAAAGCCTTCACGGCTCTGTGGAACTTGTGTGCGCGCTGGGCTTCACCTGCAGATTTAACCAAAAAATAATAATTAAAAAAAAATGATTCTGGTTGATCGCACAGAAGCTCGAACTCATGTGACGTAATACACACTTCTGCTGAGTAATACAAATATATTACACATTACTTATTTCATTTATTTAGGCTATTACACTTTTTTTCGACAGGATATCTAGAGCAGTCATTAAATAAATACATCGATAAATAAACAGAGATTGGTGAAATAATAAGCTGCTAAAGAGACTGAATAGCCTACCTTATCCTCAGTGCATGTTCAAGAGTGTCTTAAACATGTTATTTTTGCATACAGTTAAACATAGGCTACGCTTCAGTTAGATTTTTAGTAATGTTAAAAATTTATAAAACAAGTTAGTTAGTGTGTGTCTTTAATACCAATAAACAGTTTTTTAAAAAAGTCGCGTTCGCGCGAGATTTTTCTTTTGAGATCAGTATATCAGGCGGTACTGTCGGCGACAATGAACAATAAAGTAGGCTACTTTTATAATTTTTCCCGTTATTATGGACTTGCAACAAGCCAGCTATATTAAATATTCTATAGGCCTATTAAAATATATACTTTTAAAAACGTATCTAAAATAATTGGCATATACTAAATGTGCTGAAATAGGCTACTTGTACAAGAATATGTGTAAAAAAAAAAAAAAAAAAATACCTACAGTAGATATCCCTTAAAAAGTCAGCCATCTGAAAGTTGCTGCATAGCCTTATTTGCTCGCTGATTTTGATATCCTTGTTACTGATGCTGCAGTACTCCCCCAGTCATTCTACATTCACAATGCTGCATCACATTTTCAGATGAGAGGGAAGGCAGGAGGTGGCAGAGTGAATGTTTGATTGTATTTGACCATTATCTGTGACATATGAGAAAGAGCCTTTCATTCCCTGGAACCAGCTGCAAGAGACCAAAAAAGCCTTAGTAGTAATAATAAATTTTTGTAGGTATTTGTTAAAAATGGGTACTTATCCTTAGAAGAAAACATTTATCCATCTTTCAAGAATAAACTGAGACTTCAGTGGTGAGCCTGAAAGTAGCAAACTTCTGTTCAGTAATGAAATGTGTGCTGAAGGCAAGATGTAAGGCAAGGTCTGTTAGTGTGCAGTTGCATGCTTGTGTGTGTGTCTGTTGCTCTGAATTGTAATATAGAGAGTGGAACAGAACCAACCGCTCCTGTGCCATTCTCTGTGCCAGCTCCCCAAGGTGCCCGTTATGTCAAGAAGCAGACTGCAGTAACCTCCGCTAGTGCACAGAGGGGTTCCTGTAGTGATAGCAAACACTGCATTTATGCATAGGTGAACAGACCTCATTTACTATTTAATGGACTGTAAGATCAGGTGTCATCCGCATGCAAACACTGCAGAAACTCTCTGTGCTGACATCACCTCCGGGAACGCGCTCATACACACATGCTCGCTCGCTCAAGCATTTTTCAGACATGCAATACATTGTCATACTGCAGTGTAAGACTTCTAATTCAAAATGTTGCAAACGGCTACGTTTTGCACGCACAATACAGTGATCCACATTATATGTGGGATGCTTTGTGAATTCTCTTTAATGTTCAGTTAGGATTGGTGAATAAATACATTATTAAAAGTTCATATTAGATGTTAGTGGGTGTGGAGTTTGAATGTTGTTTGTATAACCAGCAGAAAATATATTATTTAGTTTCTACATCGGATACATTACGATGCACACGAAATAATCTCCTTTCATCAATTTTATTAGTATTTTTAGTAACACTATTTAGAAATCTGGAAAAGTTTTATGACTTTAATTTTCCCAATTGCCCATGTCAGTGATTTATGAAGTATAAGTAAAAAGTGATGGTGATAGGCTGAGAAGGAAGATAGCTGAGCTGGAGTTTGTTGAAAAACCAAAGGTGCTGCTGAGTGTAAAGAAATGACATCCACTAATCCTCCCACTGGTCCTATTTTTACCTGAGGTGCCTTTGGAACTGAAGACCTGTCATATGATCATAAGAGAGTGTATTTGTGGGGCACATTTTAATAAAACAGAGGAAAATTAAAAACTGCAAGGTGTCTAGACACAGCCAAAAAAACTAAAATAATGAATTATTACTTACTTCAATCTGCACCGTTTTTGAAGACTGTGCATATGCGTAAAACGTACAAGGGAACTCTGGAGTATGACGTATGAGGAAACCCGCGATGAATCAAACATCAACAAAGCAAAATGACATGAAACCAATACAGTGAAGTAGTCATTAGGTGCCATGTTTGTTACTGCAGCATCTCGGAGGTTTCAAATAGATTAATTAGCAGAAATTATTACTCCTCTACCTTCTGGTGACGTCTATAACGACTGTTCTATATTGTTGAACCAACCAATGTGGTTCAAACAACATGAGGTGCGACCATGTTGCTACGGTTTCAGGAAACAGTCGTGATTATTTGGTTAGTTTCTCCATTGATGCATCATACAATGGTAGTTAATAAGCGAGTTACATAGTTGTATGGAGAACGCACCTCAGAGCAGTGCAAACAGTGCAGTTCAATTCATTAACAGTTGACTCCTACGAACTGGTTCTTTTGACAACCTGTTGAATTCAAGTGTTACTGAAATAAAGCTATGATAAGATACAATATACATTTTAGATTAAAAACTTAAACTTAACTATTTAAAGAAAAATAGAAATGTTTATTTGCTAATAAATTAAATAAGTTTAAGATGGAAGTACTAAAATTACTAAAACTCAAGCTGAAATAAAAATAAATAAATTAAAGCTATATATAAACAAAATTTGGTTGTAAAAAATTACAAAATTACAAATAAAATGTAACCTTAATGAGAACTGAAAATATAAAAATAAAAGCTAATTCAAAATATTAATAAATAATATATTAGTATATAAATAATACAAAAATAACACTGGAATGAACTCACTGAATCGGTCACTGAATTACTGAACTGAAAGTTATCATTACATTCAGTGATCAAAATGTCTGTCTCAAAATGAAGCAAGTTACGTGTACTTAAGGCTCACAAAACTTTCATCTGTGGTATTAATGACTGTACATTTGAAATTGTGTAGTACTGTAAATATTTTCTCTTTACTGACCTTTCTCTTTCTTTGTTCCTCTCTCTGTCTCTTTGTTTTTTCCTTACCATTTCCCATATCTTATTTCTATTCCTCACACTTATTTCTTAGGTTCTAAAAACTCTAAAATTATTTTCATCTTCTTCGTTGTGTATTTATAGACACTGTTTTGATGATAATCTATTAGGAGCCAAGTTGGATTGTGTTTTCTAGCTGGAACCCATTGGCAAATCAATGGGAATAACTGAGCTCTTTTAGATTCATTAAAGATTAATTAAATACCTTATTGTCAAATCTTTAAGGTCAATATCCATTATCATAGCCAAGTGCTCTAACAGAGGACAAGCCAGAAGAGTTCCTATCTGGTCCTTCACCTATATGTCCAGACAATTACAGTTCAGGCCAGCTCCGATCTAGGATTCAGGTCAGGGTTCTCAATCGTTCCGGCCTTTTCCTCAAACCCTTATTCAAACCCATCCAGTCCGTAGACGTGCTTCCACACAGTTGCCACCATTCGCCCCTCTCTCGCCACAGCAGTTCTCCCGTCCAGGCCCCGCTCCAACCCGGCGTCAGGCATGGCGCCTCAGGGGCGGGATCACCTGGCCACACGGGAGTCTGCAGGTCGTAGACGGAGCCCAAATGTGCGACACACACTCAGCCCGGACAATCTTCGGAGTTTAGCTGAACGTGGTGGAGCCGAGCAGGCTGGAGTTGGACTCCTCAGAGCCAACAGTGATACAGACCTGGTCAGTTCTCAAGGGCGATCCTCACTCACAGCTTCTACTTTAGAGTTCACTATGTGCCGGGGCCAGAACTTGGTCATCTCATGGGATATCAAGGAAGAGGTGGATGCCACAGACTGGATTGGCCTGTACCACATAGGTAAAACTTGATGTTATTGTGGCTATAGCATCAAAATTCTGGGTTTTGCTGATATGATCTAGTCTGTCTTATGCAATACATTTGCTCTACCTTACACAAATATATATATATAATGAAACTTTAGCATCCTCTTAATCAAATACATTTCTATTATTTTAATATTAACAGACTAATTTATTCAAAACAACTAAGTGAGGACTCATCCAAAGTTTAAAAACTGCTCAAAGTACAGACTACAACAGAGGGAGACAATATAGTAAAAATAGAATTTAAATTAAAAGCAGCAGGACTCTACCAGACATGCTGTTAGACATGTTTACTAGATGATGGCAGACAGATCCATTCACCCTCTGTGCCCTTCAGTCCTCATCCTTAAACACTTAGATCACAATTCTCACTGTCATGTAAAAATATGAGACCGGAGCAAAGCGATACATCTGGGCACAAAGCCACAAACCATTGACTTGAAGGCCAGCAAAACTTCTTTACCTGCACAAGGGTCTTATCTCTAGGGGGCTCTAAGTTTCATCGACTAAGCAGACATTCAGTAATGGCCTCAACATAATCTGCCTCACATTGGTTCATTAATAGATGAATATGCAATATAATTTACAGAGCCACTATAGATTCTTTATCAGTAAATTTGTCATCATTATGGGGCGCTGTTCAGCTAATTGGGTTTATTCTACCTCCTGTGCCACCCATTTGCCACCCAAAAATACATAAGAATGCGGCATGTCCAGAACGGATACTATAAACTGTTAGAAACATGCGCACATACAAATACAGCAAAAAGTATGCAATGTGCTTTTTTTAAATTTTTTTTTAGATGAGACCTGTCCATCAAACATGTGGGACTGCAAGAACCGTGGGGTTAACGGTACACAGTGTGGGCAGATTGTCTGGAGGTTGGAGGCAGGGCCGTACTTCCTTGAAGGTGAGTGACACAACTTGATGTTACATGCTATTGTAACGGCATGCACCTGTTTTACATTCTTGGTGCTCAGGATTCATTATGAAACACAGGACATGTTACAAATTCTTAATGTTATAAATATGTAATGTAATTTTCTTTTTGTTATAAAATATCATGCTGACTCTACAAATATGCTGGACAGATTTGTTATGCTGGGACTCTTCTGGTTATCTCTTCTAGCTGAGACAAGGATCTGTTTTAAATATTACCATGGAGTCAGTGGTGCGCTGAGAGCCACAACACCCTGCATCACAGTCAAGAACCCCAGAGCCTCGGTCAGTGTGTGTGTGTGTGTGTGAGGCAACAGAAGACATTATTCCTGCGTAAATGGACAGCATTATAGCTCACAAAAACACATGGTGTGGTAAAGTGCTTGGCTTTTCAATCCAATTTTTGTGTAAAAGAGTTGTTTGTCTGATCAAACAATAAATTATACAAGATATAATAAAACACTTCTGGTTCATCACTGGAAATGGAAGGTCAAGCACATTGCATTGTGGGATAATGTATCCAACAAAGTGTGCTGTGCTTGTACATATTTAAAAAAAAAAAATTTTTTTCCCCTGTCTACTCCATGCATATAGAAAATCTGCATTACGCAGTGCTATATACACATGACGTGAACCCTTTCACACCAAAGACGATATCTATAGCAATAATGATAGAGATATAATTCTAAAAATCATTCTAAATATAAAAGAATAGTCGACACCACAACTATAAAGATAATGGCACAGAGAAACAATTTCGTTGGAATCACTTTCAAAACTTTTTTTTTGCATATGAGATTTCTTTCAAAAACTTTGAAAAATCATGCTGACCCCAAACTTTTAAATTTCATAGTTTATTTGGTAGTTTGTTATTGCAAACATATACCACACTTTTTCGCTGTATTTTATTCAAAAACATTACCGTATTTATACTGTCTTTATTGGCTCACAATTGTGCAATATTAAACATGTTTACTAGCAGATTATTATATATACCACTGTTGTTGTCTTGTTCACTACAGGCCAGACAGTAAAGGTTACACAGTACAGTGCTAAATGGCTATTTGACCACAGCCTCACATTTATATGTTTGGAGGTCGGATATTTCTTAGCTCCCATAAGTGCAGGCCATTTATCATGTCGTTGGATGGATGTAGGGAACTCAGTCATATACATATGGGAGCTCTCTCCTGCTCCTGGACACCTGCCTTCCTGTAGTGTTCCAACTCTATTAAAACACACTTGAGCCAGATAATCTATTCTCTGTGTCAAGTAAACTGAGGATACAAGATGACTACAGTGAGAAATTATGAATGCTAAACTATTAAGATACTTGTTATTACTTATTATTTATCACTGTAAGTCTACAGAAGAAGGGTAGGTGTATGTAACCACTCATATCTATGTATCTTCTAGGTCGACGGTCAAGGTGAAGGACAGCAAGCTTCAGAGAGCAGTCGAAAACTGGTCAGCTTTACCCTATCAGGTATGTAAGAGACAAACAGGAATGATCCATTGCTGATTTATACTCTTCAAATAACTGTCAATGACTTATGATACTATCCTACTTCATAAATTTATCTGTGCTGTTTTTATTACTAATTAGACTGTTGTTTGTTTTAGATATCCGTGCAGTGGGGTTGAAGAAGGGGATGTTTTTTAATCCAGACCCTTATTTGAAGATGAGCATTCATCCAGGCAAGAGAAGTTGCTTTCCGACCTTTTCCCATCATGGCCAAGAGAGACGATCCGGCATTACAACTAACACTACAAATCCTGTGTGGCATGGAGAGGTGACGCACACACACACACACACACACACATCTAATGCAGACTGTAAAAAAAGACACATTCACAGTCAAAGAAACATCTGCTGAAACAATTCAGACCAAGATGTGTTTTTTTTTCCTATTCTCTCTTTGTTTTTCCATGTAGAAACACACTTTTGTGGCTCTTATGACAGACGTCTTAGTGATTGAGATTAAAGACAAGTTTGCTAAAAGTCGCCCAATTATTAAGCGCTTCCTGGGTCAGCTGAACATTCCGGTGCAGATGCTGCTGGAGAGACATGCGTCAGGGTGAGTGTCATGGCAATGTCTCATCTGATCGTCACCACACCACAATGTGTGATTTATGAAAACAAACATGTTCCTGATTCTTCTTTTCTGATTGATCTCTTTAATAGAACATAAACACTGATATTAGTCACAATATAATTGATCAGTAATACACTACCGTTCAAGACTTTGGGGTTAGTAAGATTTAAAAAAATAAAAAAGAAAGAAAAAAATAAATAAATTATTACTTTTATTCAGCAAGGATGCGTTGAATTGATCAATAGTGACAGTAAAGCTGTTAATAATGTTACAAAATATTTATTTTTCAAATAAATAATGTTCTTGAAAAATAAAAATATTATGGTTTCCACAAAAATATTAACTAGCACAACTGTTTTCAATGTTGATAATGAAAAGAAATGTTCCTTGAGCACCAAATCAGCATATTAGAATTATTTCTGAAGGATCATGTGACACTGAAGACTGGAGTAATGAAGCTGAAAATTCAGCTTTGACATCACAGGAATAAATTATATTAATATACAAAACAGCTATTTTAAATTGTAATAACATCTCATTACTTTCATTATATATTTCATACTGTTTTTAATGTATTTTTGATCAAATAAATGCATCCTTGGTGAACATAAATGCAGGAACACACCAAGCCGACGGTCGGCCGTCGGGGAGTTTTTCTTCGTCGGCCGACTAAGTTTTCTCAGTGTGTTCCACACCGTCGGCTGAAGTTGGTCCTCGTCGGCTTTTTTTCAGCCGATTCGAAATGTTGAATCGGCGTCTGAGCTCGTCGGTCCGTCGGGCCATCTGATCATTCTGATTGGCTGTTCAGCTACGGCCACCTGCTGGTTCGGAAAGGCATTTCATATCACGCACGCGCAGAACGGACGTGCTACTTGGCCGTCGGCTGTTTAGCGTTGGTTTGGTGTGTCAGGGCAACTTTGGACACAGACGCTGCCGACGTGAGCCAACCCCGCAGTCTACTTTCGTCGCCACTAGTTTGTCGGCGTCGGCTTGGTGTGTTCTGGCCTTAAGAGACTTTTTTCAAAAACATCAGAAATCTTGCTAACCCCAAACTTTTGAATGGTTGTGTATGTGTGTCAATACATATATATTTATATGGCTACAGGAACGAATCACTGAGCTTCTCTCTATGTCGTCGTTTGCCCACTGATCATGTGAGCGGTCAAATGCACTTTAAAGTGGATATCACATCTATGGGCCAAGATGGTAAGATCACGTACAAACACATTTGATCTGGCTCAGCTTATAGCTACTAATTTCAAATGGTTTTGAAATAACTTGTATTCACCTCTCATAGATGTTTCCCCTGAGACGATTCTAGGGGCAGCAGCCCTCAATGGAGCTCCTGGAACCCCTTCAGATGATGAAGAGCTGCCCCGTTCTCTCCCTGTCCCATCAGGAGGCCCTTCACCCACTGGCTCCCTGGGTTCCCACAGAAATGGGGAAGGTAGCAGCATACCTTCCCCGGACACCGAGATGTATGGGGCCACCCTTTATGATGAGGGCCCTTCTTCTCCAGACCTGCTCCAGGGTTCTTTCAGTGAGCAGCTTGATGCCATTGATGCTCCTAAGGGCCCGGGAGATAGGCCTCTTGGGGCAGCTTCTCCAAAACTGCGATCCAGCTTTCCCACACACACACGCCTCAGCGCTATGCTGCACATCGATTCTGATGAAGATGAAGAGAGGTCCGCTACTACGGAGGCCACGCTGCCAACATTTAATGGTGTTTCAAGGACTCAACAAACACCCCAAAAACCACCAATTACAGAACCTGCGTTTAAAATATCTGTAGAGGAATCTCCAGAAGAGGCTGGACTGGAGTTGGAAATAGAGACTCTGAATATAGCAACAGAGGTGCCTCCTGAGCCAGAGGTCATGCCGAGTTCAGTTGCCCCTGAGGTGGAAACCGCCAGCCTGATGGAGAGGCAAGAGGAAGAGGAGGAGGAAGTGGAGGCAGAGGAGGATGAAGAAGGACTAGCACCCAGTGAGGAGCTGGCAACCGAAGTTGATATTTCTTCAATGGCATCTGACTGCTGCCCGGGCCCTACATCTGCTTCTCAGGTCAGTTGAAGATTTACTGAAAGGAAAATCCTCAATTCAAGTGGGTCAATAGCTATGTTTCCATCTACCTATTTTTATGCACATTTTGGAATATCGCATAAAAAACGCTGAATGGAAACGGAATAATAAATTCTAAAAATGCGCATAAAAAACATGCGCTCAATTGAGTCTGATTTTTTTTTATCTGATAAGAAAACATGCGCATAAACTATGATGAAAACACATTTACCGAATAAATTCCTTGATGCGCATCAAAAAAGTCACGTGAACTGTCTTACTCGACTGTGTTCCCAGCAGATATCCGCCTCTGAAACCAAGATAATGTGAGCGCTTTTATTACGTTTCTTGCTCTGAGCCGCAAGTAGCTAATTTAATATAGGCTATACGAAAATTATTATATAAAGTGGTTTCTTGATATTTGGTGCCAGTTCATCAGGATGTGATGATTTTGTTCTCTTCGACTCACTGGATGGACATGCTACTTTATTCACAAATGTTTTATGCGAATTTCCAATTTTGCCAGTAGCCCCTCACTGCAGAACACACGAGATCCAGGGGGCGGAGACGGGTAGGTTAAGGGATATGTAAAGTGGGAGGAGTTGGATCCAGATCCAGGGGGTGGAGATGGGTAGATTTAAATCCAGGGGGCGGAGACGGGTAAGTTTAGGGATATGTAAAGTGGGAGGAGTTGGATCTAGATCCCGCCCCCTAGATATCATGTTCTGCAGTGAGGACCATCTCAATTTTGCGCGGAAGTTAAATTCTCAGCTTTGGATGGAAACATAGCTAATGACATACAGTATAAGAGTGTCCACAATCAGGGTTGCCTGGTTTTCACAACAAAACCCGCCCAATTGCTACTCAAAACTAGCCCAAAACTAGCCTAATCGCGTTTCATGGGGGGGTTGCATTCTGGGAGGTAAAATACGTGTTTTTGGAGGGGTTCCTTTGGTAAAATTCGCATACCAGGCAGGGGCTAAATATCATGTTATTTGGGGTCGCTTCAACCCGAAGACATGAAAAACAACCCACGGCTACAGTGTAAAAGTAGCCCAATTCTGTGGGAAAACTGCGGACTTGGCAACACTGTCCACAATCTTTTAAAAGTGTCCAGATCTTTTACAAATCTAGTTTAAAACAGTGTTGTCATTGTTAAAACTATAAAAATATTCATTAAGAATTAAAATATAAGTAAATAAAATATGAAATATAAATAGATTAAATATAAAATTACTAAAACTGAAATAAAAATCATTTAAATTACAGTATTTAAAACAAAACAAAAACTAAAAAAAAATGGCAAAAGCACATAACAAATTACTAAAACAAACTAAAATGAAAACTGAAAATATAAAACTAAAAACTAATTCAAGATATTTAATAAATAGCATTAAAAAAATCAGTTTAAAGACTTCTGTCATGCTAACCATGAAATAAAAGTAATAGCATTTTCTTTACACCGTGAATGAGTGTATTTTTTGAATATGATATTTTTAAATATATCGTTCCCTTGGAATTATAAGGTTCTATCTGCATTCTGAGCAGTTTTTTAAGATATTGAGCTTCAAAATTTTTGCATTCCATTTGACTTTGTAGATAGAATCTTTTTGTTTTCTAAATAAAAAGTCCCAAATTGTACACAACATTAAAAAAAAACATCACATAATGTAATTAAGTTGTCACAAAATAAGAATATGTGAATAACTCATTTTGACAAAAATGTCAGATGCCCTATAAGCATTCATAAATTAAAAATGAAATGAATAGAATTAGAAATCTATAAGCTATGAAATTAATAGATAGGGCAAAATATTAAGTGTCACATCATTGATCCAACTGGCACTTGGACTAGATCTGACATGTTTGAATGCTAATTAAAACAGAGAGAAGTGAAGGTAATCTTTGTCTATAATTTGATCTTTATAGGAGGCAGAACAGGGGGCAGAGGCAGCCATTGACCCAGGGGGAGAAGATCTTTCAGATGATCCACCCACAACTTATGAGGTTGCTGAGACTGCTGAAGAAACCCATCCAACTAATGAGCAAGAGAGGGACGCTCCAAAACCAGAACCATCAGCCATTGAGGAGGAGGAATGTGAAGATGTGACTGAGGACACAATGTCCAGAAGGTGGAGCCTGGAGGCAACAGCAGGTGTGTCACAGGAGGATGAGGAAGAGGAGGAGTTAATGCCATCAGGTGATGGAGAATCTGTGGATTCTGAGACCTTCGTTACCGAGACAGAATCAGAATCAGGTATTCACAGAATCATTGAGCTGGCCTTCACTTGACAATTTTTTTATATGGAAAAGAAATCAAACATGAGTTTGGAAATACATCCTGATTCTGTATGTAAAATGTTGTGCAGCTGTCCCTCAGATAAACGGAGATCAGCGTGTTCATTCTCTGCCATCTGTAAGACAAGATGTCCACAGATACCAGCGTGTGGACGAGCCCTTACCTCCCAGTGAGTGTGTGTATGTGTTTCTGTACGTCCGCATGTGCTTTTGTGTTGTTTATGTGTCTGTACTAGATCATTTGCTTATGTGTATTTGTGTGTAAAGACAATTTTGCCAAATTATGTCATTTAGGCTTGATGACTCAATTAGGCATCATCACTCCCTACTCTCCATTCTCATTTCCCACCTTTCTTTTCTCAGACTGGGAGGCTCGTATTGACAGTCATGGCCGTATCTTCTTTGTTGATCATGTGAACCGCACCACCACGTGGCAGAGACCCACCGGCCCACCTGCCCCACAGGGTCTGACCCGTTCCAGCTCCATACTGCAGATGGAACAACTCAACCGCAGGTTAGAGCTCATGAATATATATNCAAAACAAATGTGATGCAATATATATATATATATATATATATATATATATTGCATCACAGTGGTTTTGCTGTAGTTCTTGTAAAATTTGAGATTTCAAATAGTTTCTAAATATTTTAATTTATAAAAAAGGGTAAATGTGGTAATAACTAGGGGTGTAACAATACCCCTACCCCACGAAATATACCATGTCACAATATATCGCAATACAAAAAATGCAACAATATGTATCGTGGATAGTGACAATATGTATTTTGTATAGTTCACCCAAAATTAAAATTTCTGTGTGAAAAAAATTCACGTTTATAGAGTTTTAGTGTCAGTGCTACATTAAACTACTATATATAATGTTGAATATAATCTATAACAATGGCAAATTATCAGGACCCACAAATTTATGTTACCAGTAAAAAGTGGCCTACATTTTTTTAAATATATCTTGTCACTGACAGAGTGAAAGCATATTCGTCTAATATAATTATGTATTTTCAGCTTCAGAATCATGAATATTTTCATTCTTGTGTCACCATTGTCCTGTGCATTGGGTTGCCTGCACCAAGTCCAAGCCTATTCATTTCCACCCCAATGTAATACCAAATTTAGCATTTTAATCAACAGTTCATTTTTTGTTAACCTTTTACCATATGTCTTGGAGTATTGCAATAATATCATATCGTGAGTTCAGTATCGTGATATGTATCGAATCGTGACATGAGGGTATTGTTACACTCTTAGTAATAACATAGTAATATGTTGTAACATTCAAAAACTTTGAAAATGTTGCACATTCACTTATTAATGAGAAATTACTGATCAGATACAAGATGGTTTTAGCCAAAATATATTGTAAGTTATAACTGTTTTATAAGCTCACATTCGACTGGGTCAAAACTGACCTGGGAATACGAAAAGTGTATACAGTTTTTTTTTTTATGCAGTAGGAGGTTTAATGCATTACTGAATGTGTGATTGCTGTACTTTCTCTCTGGCAGGTATCAGAGTATCCGTAGGACAATGACCAGTGAAAGGTCTGAGGAACAGAGAGTGGATGATCCTCCTCCTGAAGAAACAGACCTGCTGTCCCACTCCGTCTCTGGTAAGCTGTCAATCAAAGTGAGAACTACAGATGATAGTGTCTGGGAAAGTGAATAGATGCTGTGCTGAGATGAATGTAAGATGACTGAGGCTGGGTAGAATGAGAGGTTTTTGTTTAGTCTGTGCTTGTTGATGTGTCTGTTCTTATGTAGAATACCGGCGGGACGGCTTTATGGGTCAAGCCAGCTCACGTTCTCGTCTGGCTTTGCTGCTTCAGTCTCCTGGTGCAAAGTTCCTCTCCAGTCCAGACTTCTTCTCTGTTCTGCATTCTAATCCTGTGAGCTAAAGCACACAGAGACACAGATATCAGTGCTTACATGCACACCTGAAACTAAGTAATTGATAATGTATAGCCAGGCATTATTACAAAACAATGGAGCCCGCACATTACATGTGGGGGAAAAACATGAGATTGTGGCCACAAATTAAGAGTTTGTTCCCATGACTTATTAATTTGTTTTCTCGTTTTAGGTAAATTGTGGCCACAGTTTAACTAAATTAAAAGGAGGGAATGAATTAGTAATAATATTTCACTAAAAAGATAGAATAAATTAATAAAACATGGCTGCGAAGTCATAGGAGCGAATTCTTAATTTTTGGCCACAATATATATTTTTTCTTTCCTGTGTCATATGCGGGGCTCTGTACAAAAAAAAAACAAAAAAAAAAACAGATGACAAGTGCAAAACCTTGAAGTTTTTTAATGACTGACAGACAGGACATTATCCAGCTTATTACATGGCTACTTACCAAATAAATACATGGAAATGAAATATTGATTTTTAATTGAAATTATCTTTTTAAAAGCTTGTGCTAAGCATAATAGTCTATTAGACTTAACACACTGCCTAGCAACCAGATGAATGCTGCAGTAATAATACACTATTAATTAATATTATTATTATTATGTAATCCATGTAACAGTTTTTTCGGGACTAGTTAGCAATATTTAGCTACATTATAAAATGTCTTCCTTTATTTTAAGTTCTGTCTCATCCAGGTGTTTATGTCTCTTAATTTTTCAGAGCAATGTTTTCATTTTTTTGCTTTAAATGGGGACTCTTGAGCTTTTTAGACATCTAGCAAAGGTTTTATGGTCACTGTTTATATTTAAACACTGAAGTCCTCTCAGGTCATTTTTACTGTATTCAGTAGCTAAGTGTTTTGAGTTGCAAAATGTCGCCAATTTGCTATTCTAATTTGCTCAAGTATCCAATGAAAATGAAATATTTAGAGAGGCGTGCAATAATTTTGACACATTTCATTCATTTCCCTTTCAGAGCGCCTATCGCATGTTCACAAGTAACACGTGTCTGAAGCACATGATCAGTAAAGTTCGACGGGACGCCCAACACTTTGAGCGGTACCAACACAACCGGGACCTCGTAAACTTCCTTAATCTGTTCTCCAACAAGCAGCTGGAGCTGCCACGGGGCTGGGAGATGAAACATGACCACACTGGGAAGGTGTGTGTTTTCTCCTTCTGGAATTGTGCACTTGTTCGGTCTTAGGGGCCTTAGACCTGCATAAGAGTAGCCTAATAGGACAAACTGTACAGACAGACACTGAAATCTGAGTTAGTATGTTCATGTAGGGCCTAGGCCCATCTGGTTGTCTTCTTGATGCCCAATTAGTGTTTCTCACAGGAAACACGAAACAGATGCTTGTCTTATTTATTCTTAAGGGCCCATCACTGTTGTATGTTTCATGGACAGTTCTCAAACCCTGTTTATGTGTTTATCCGTCACAGGCCTTCTTCGTGGATCATAACTGTCGTGCCACTACGTTTATTGACCCACGGCTGCCTTTACAGAACTCCCGGTCCAGCGGCCTGCTGGTTCACCGACAGCACCTGTCCCGCCAGCGCAGCCACAGTGCAGGAGAGGTGAGAACTGTAGTTTCAAGTTTCAGCAATACTAACCACATACACTTCAATTCAAAGGTTTGGGATCAGTACTATTTTTTAAAATTAATTAATACTATTATTAAGCAAAGATACATTCAAATTTCAAAAATGACTGAAAATAAATACTGTTCTTTTGAAATGTCTATTCATCAAATATCCTGAAAAAAAAAGGTTTCCACAAAAATATTAAACAGCAAAACATTTTTTTCAACATTGATAGTAATAAGGAATGTTTCTTGAGCATCAAATCAGCATATTTAAATGATTTCTGAAGGATCATGTGAGTAATGATGCTGAAAATTCAGCTTTGCCATCACAGGATTTAAAATGTATTAAAGTATAAAACAGTTATTTTAAATTGTAAAAATATTTAGCAATATTAAAGCTGTTATACTGTGTTTTTGATCAAATAAATACAGACTTGGTGAGCATGTTCTCTTTCAAAAACAATCCTGACCCCGACTTTTGAACGGTAGTGTAGAGTACAATAAAGTGATAAAGAAAAAAATGTTTTGTCATTTTGTCAGTTGTGCTTTTTCTATTTCTATCCCTTCATACTGGATATCTCTGCCCACAGTGAAATCTCATTGTTCCTGCATGTGTTTTTAATGTGCTGACTATTGTTTGATTACATGTAATAAACTCAAATAGGGCATTGTCATTAGGAAAATACACTATTAAATTGTGAAACCTCTGATGTTTCAGGTAGCAGATGACTCTCGCTCTCCGAGTCCTCCTGTCCAGGGCCGTTCATCAAGAAGCAGTCAGTACCAGGACTTGGTCCCTGTGGGTGAGTGTCTCATGTTTACACAGTGTGCACACACGGACATATCATCACATGTGTACAGACACATTCCACATTTGTGTTTTTACAGCTTATAATGAGAAGATTGTTGCCTTTCTGCGACAACCCAACATTTTTGAGATTCTGCAAGAGAGACAGCCAGAGCTCGTGAGAAACCACTCCCTTAGGTACATATTTCTGCAGTTTTATGTTTCATCCACAGATGCCGACAGAGAGCCCTGAATTTCGTACTGCGCCTGAGAGATTGTGCTGTAGTTATTTATAATTTTATACTATAATAGCTGAATTCTAAAAGTTTTTCATATGTTTTTATGGTTGTTTCAGAGAGAAGGTTCAATTCATCCGCAATGAGGGGCCAGCTGGGTTGACCCGTCTGTCTAGTGATGCAGACCTGGTTATGTTGCTCAGGTTAGTGTGTGCATCTTTTGCAACATATTTAATTACAGCGTGTGCCTGCCTGTTTCCCTTTGCCTGAGATATGCATGCATTAGTTGAGTGTGTATGTATAGTACACTACCATTCAAAAACATTTTTTAAAGAAAGTAATACTTTTATTCAACAAAGATGCATTAAATTGATCAAAAGTGACAGTAGAGACATTTGACAATGTTACGAAAGATTTCTATTTCAAGTAAATGCTGTTCTTTTGATCTTTCTATTTATAAAAGAATCCTGAAAAAAGTATCACAGTTTCCACAAAAATATTAAGCAGCACAATTGTTTTCAACATCGATAAGAAGTGTTTCTTGAGCACCAAATCAGCATATTAGAATGATATCTGAAGGATCATGTGACACTGAAAACTGGAGTAATTTCAGCTTTGCCATCACAGGAATATATTCAAATAGAAAACAGGGATTTTAAAGTGTAATAATATTTTTGTTTTTACTGTATTTTTGATCAAATAAATGTTTCGTTGGTGAGCCTTGATTTTAAACATATTAAACATATCTTGTAGACCCCAAACATTTGAATGGTAGTGTATATGTTAAAAAAAAAAGTGATGTAGGGGAGAGTGGGGTAAGATGAGCCAGTGGGTAAGTTGATCCACCCACTTTATCTTGGCAACCATACACTTTTATTGTCATGTGACCATATATTTTGGAACCACCCATCATTTCTGCCAGACTGTGAAAAGGAGAAGCACATGGGAGGAGTGGAAAGCACCTATTCACTTTAAACAGTTTTTGGCTTGTCAAAGTAAAATTTTAGCATAACAGATTTAATGGCTTTTACATCAAAGCAAATTTGTCCAGGTCTAAAAATATTTATGATCCATATTGGTGATTTAGCAATGTATCTATACTATATATTTATGTATAGGTCCTTCTCAGAAAATTAGCATATTGTGATAAAGTTCATTATTTTCCATAATGTAATGATAAAAATTAAACTTTCATATATTTTAGATTCATTGCACACCAACTGAAATATTTCAGGTCTTTATCTCAAAAAATTTGCATATCATGAAAAGGTTCTCTAAACGAGCTATTAACCTAATCATCTGAATCAACTAATTAACTCTAAACACCTGCAAAAGATTCCTGAGGCTTTTAAAAACTCCCAGCCTGGTTCATTACTCAAAACCGCTATCATGGGTAAGACTGCCGACCTGACTGCTGTCCAGAAGGCCATCATTGACACCCTCAAGCGAGAGGGTAAGACACAGAAAGAAATTTCTGAACGAATAGGCTGTTCCCAGAGTGCTGTATCAAGGCACCTCAGTGGGTAGTCTGTGGGAAGGAAAAAGTGTGGCAAAAAACGCTGCACAACGAGAAGAGGTGACCGGACCCTGAGGAAGATTGTGGAGAAGGACCGATTCCAGACCTTGGGGGACCTGCGGAAGCAGTGGACTGAGTCTGGAGTAGAAACATCCAGAGCCACCGTGCACAGGCGTGTGCAGGAAATGGGCTACAGGTGCCGCATTCCCCAGGTCAAGCCACTTTTGAACCAGAAACAGCGGCAGAAGCGCCTGACCTGGGCTACAGAGAAGCAGCACTGGACTGTTGCTCAGTGGTCCAAAGTCATTCGGAAATCAAGGTGCCAGAGTCTGGAGGAAGAAGGAAATGCCAAAATGCCTGAAGTCCAGTGTCAAGTACCCACAGTCAGTGATGGTCTGGGGTGCCATGTCAGCTGCTGGTGTTGGTCCACTGTGTTTTATCAAGGGCAGGGTCAATGCAGCTATCTATCAGGAGATTTTGGAGCACTTCATGCTTCCATCTGCTGAAAAGCTTTATGGAGATGAAGATTTCGTTTTTCAGCACGACCTGGCACCTGCTCACAGTGCCAAAACCACTGGTAAATGGTTTACTGACCATGGTATTACTGTGCTCAATTGGCCTGCCAACTCTCCTGACCTGAACCCCATAGAGAATCTGTGGGATATTGTGAAGAGAAAGTTGAGAGACGCAAGACCCAACACTCTGGATGAGCTTAAGGCCGCTATCGAAGCATCCTGGGCCTCCATAACACCTCAGCAGTGCCACAGGCTGATTGCCTCCATGCCACGCCGCATTGAAGCAGTCATTTCTGCAAAAGGATTCCCGACCAAGTATTGAGTGCATAACTGAACATAATTATTTGAAGGTTGACTTTTTTTGTATTAAAAACACTTTTCTTTTATTGGTCGGATGAAATATGCTAATTTTTTGAGATAGGAATTTTGGGTTTTCATGAGCTGTATGCCAAAATCATCAGTATTAAAACAATAAAAGACCTGAAATATTTCAGTTGGTGTGCAATGAATCTAAAATATATGAAAGTTAAATTTTTATCATTACATTATGGAAAATAATGAACTTTATCACAATATGCTAATTTTTTGAGAAGGACCTGTATATTAGCCTGAACTGGTTAGCTAGCTAGTTCTGTCCAAAATGGCAGCTATGAGGCAAAGTGAACAAAATGCTGTGGGATAAATTGAGCCAGCGTTTTAACTTACCCCACCATAAGGCATTGTAGTTAAAAGGTTAGTTCACACAAATATGAAAATTAGCCCATAATTTACTCCCCCTCAAGCCATCCAAAGTGTATATGACTTTCTTCTTTCAGCCAAACACAATCGGAGTTATATTAAAAAATATCCTGGCTCTTCCCAACTTTATAATGGGAGTGAATAGAATTTGAAATGAGATTTTTAAGCCCAAAAAGTGCATCCATCCATCATAAAAGTAATCCATATGGCTCCAGGGGTTTAATAAAGGCCTTCTGAAGCGAAACAATGCATTTTTGTAAGAAAATATATCTATAGCCTACCTATAGCCTATTTAGCCTTCCGTACGTGAGTCTAGTTCCGGTCGAAGAGTGAACTCTAGCATGACGTATTGACGAACGTGGAAGCGTAGTGGATAGAGCAAAACAAAACACTGGTCACGAATTAGAAGTCTAAAATGAGAATTTTGAAAGAGAAATGTCTGAGGAGCTTGAATTTGTTGCCCAACCATATTTGTTTGAACTGCGAGAGGCGTCTACTCTCACCTAAGCTTACGCTATGCCTACCCCCTACGTCATACGCCTGAACTCGACTCTCTCGAAAGAAATATTATTTGTAAAAGGAAATTTGATTATTAATTAGTTTTTAAAAAAGGTAACTTGTCTTCACAATTTCACATGGGTTTGATTCAGATTCAGTTAGATGGTCAGATGGTGCAACTTACCCACTGACTTGGATCAACTTACCCCTAACCTGGGGTAAATTGAGCTACAGGAACACTATATTATAAGAAGCCATATTTTTAGAACCCTTTGTCATAGATGTATTCTGATCATTTAAAATGATAGGAAACATCCTGAAATTACTTTAGATACATTCATTGTACTTCTGCCTCATTTTCCCTTATCTTGAAGACCACATAAGTAAAAAAAGGCTCATCTTACCTCACTCTCCCCCTACATATTTTATGATGGCCTGACTTTGTACACCTAGCTCAGGTTAGAATACACATACCTGTTACCTGGCCCTCTCTCCTTGCAGCCTGTTTGAAGAGGAAGTGATGTCGTATGTGCCGCCCAATGCCTTACTGCTCTCCAGCTACTGTCATGCCTCCCCACAGAGCTCCCCTGGTGAGAGGTCACATGACCCGGTCTCACAAAATAATTTCCCCCCTTTTTCCTGCCTTGTGTCCTCCATTACAAGACTAAATAATGAGCTAATGAAAGTGAAAGACCCTGTGGACTAATTTGTTTGTTTACCTGATCACGCATGTTTAAAACAGTTATTCTGATTATAATATATGCTTTTAAATGTTAGAAGAGCTTTGCATTGTGGATACTAGATTTGCCAGGGTAGGTTTCATCTCAATTTTCATTTCCAAGTTTTTCATATCTTCTCTTGCTCACAGGAACTCCGCGGGCCAATGCTCGAGCCCCTGCACCCTACAAGCGTGATTTTGAAGCCAAACTAAGAAACTTTTACCGCAAAATGGAGACCAAGGGCTACGGGCAGGGGCCAGGAAAAGTGAAGTGAGTTCTATCTTCAAAAAAATTTGAGGAAGTAGAGATAACTCTCTACTATTCTCTCTTCTATTCAACAAGCAGCTAATGTTCACTGCTTATTATATCCCTATTCTTGTGTGTGCAGTTCAGTGGTTGGTTGAAAGAATTGAAATCCTGTCTAAATGAGTCTACCCAGCTAACAGGGAACATTCTCAGAACTTTGGATAACGTTCTGGCAAGTTCTCTCAAAGTTATGAACAAACATTCCACCAGTAACTGAATGTTCTTTCAAAGTTATCTGATATTTAATAATGTTCTAAAAACATCAGCACAAAAACATTATTTATACATCATTCTTGGAATGTTTTTTTGAGATGATGTTTCAGAAAACGTTCAAAAATAACCTTTTTATAACTAAATGGAAACATTAGCACTCTTAGAAGATATTTTTGTTAGCTGGGTAATATTTAAAATAAATAAAATAAATTGATAATTGTCCATATTTAAACTGGAGTTTTGTAGACATTAAATACTTGGTTGTTTCTAAAACTCACTTGAATTTGTTCTAAATCTTTAGACACAACAATACGGCGCTTCACAATGTCAAGGCAAACTGTCAGCGCTAATACAAAATATGGAGCCACTTTTGTTATGATCATATTAATCTTTTCTAGATTCTTTGTGTCCTGATATGGTTTCCATCACTTTCTAGGTTAATAATTAGAAGAGATCACCTACTGGAGGACGCTTTCAACCAGATCATGTGTTATTCCCGAAAAGACCTCCAGAGGAGCAGGCTTTACGTCAGCTTTGTTGGAGAAGAAGGGTTGGTATACAGCACATATTTTCTATCAAAGTGAAATATATTGCTAATTATTTTGACCTGTATGTTATTGAGATCATGTGAAATCTCTGCATTACAACAGGAGTGCTCATCTCATTGCAGATGGCAAAGCTGACTCTTATAACTGTCACTTTAATTTAAATGAAGATGCCACTTTAGTTCTATCATTTTACATTTTGTAATTTAAACCACATTACTGTATTATTACATATATGTGTGCATTGATTTGAAATGGTTAGTGCATAATATATATATATATTTTTTCTTTTTCTTTTTTTTTCAGATTGGACTATAGTGGTCCATCCAGAGAATTCTTCTTCCTGGTTTCCAGAGAGCTGTTTAACCCATACTATGGACTTTTTGAATACTCAGCAAATGACACTTACACTGTGCAGATCAGCCCCATGTCAGCCTTTGTGGACAACCATCATGAGTGGTAATTGGCGGATGGATGGATGGATGGATTTCATTCACAATCAATCTCCAAAGGGCATCTTTAGACTAATGTTGTGTTTCTTAGGTTCCGGTTCAGCGGACGCATTCTGGGTCTTGCTCTAATTCATCAGTACCTGTTGGATGCGTTCTTCACCCGACCCTTTTACAAAGGCCTTCTTCGCATGTGAGTCTTCACTGCACTGAAGGATGATTCATATTTGCTTCATATAAAGCAGCTACTGAAAACTGTATCAAAGCGTTCTCTCTTTTTTTTTGACAGAACTACTCCAGACTTTTGATTGAAATTCCAGTTGTTGTATGATTCTGTCACATAATATGTAATGTATTTCTCTTTGCAGCCCGTGTGATTTGAGTGATCTAGAGTTTCTGGATGAGGAGTTCCATCAGAGTTTGCAGTGGATGAAAGACAATGACATTGAGGATATGCTGGACCTCACCTTTACTGTCAACGAGGAAGTGTTTGGACAGGTCTGAATGGATTGCTTGTGTGTGTCGTTCAGTTAAATCCAACATTTTTTTGGTCCCCATGAGGAAAGCAGCTTATAAATCATACTAAGTGATGTTTTTTGAAAATGTAAAAATGCAGTTTGATTGATTGATTAATATTAATTATTATTAATGATAATATTTTTGCATTTTTATTTATATATTTCTTTTATTTTATTTGTTTTTATTTTAATTTTAATATTTCTGTTTAGCTTTATTTTTATCTCAGTTTACAATTCAGTAATACAACTTTTTTTTCCATTTCAGTTTGTCTCAAAGGCAACATTTCTAAAGGCAATCATTTCTAATAACAACACTGGTCTTCAAACTTTTTTAATATTTGTTAGTGGTGTTTGCTAACACTTTGTTATTAGTGCTCGTTATTATTCCTAAAAATATCTAGGCATCTGAACATCATAAACAAATGAGAGTGGGTTATTTGGATAAGCAAACGTCCTAGCAACAACTCAGAACACCTTAGCAACGCCCTAGCAATCACCCAAACCATGCTAGCAACACCCTAGCAACCAGAAATGTAAATCAGAAATGTAAAATGTATTTTAGTTAGTCATATTCACTGTAAAAGTTATATAAACTAAGAATGAACTGGAGAATTTTTCATGTCAGATTACAGAGCGTGAGCTAAAGCCTGGTGGGTCTGGCATTGCTGTGTCAGACAAGAACAAGAAAGAGTACATTGAACGCATGGTGAAGTGGAGGATTGAGAGGGGTGTGGCCCAGCAGACCGAGAGTCTTGTGCGAGGATTCTATGAGGTATGATATCATCTGAATCTGTAAATAATGACAAACTAATGTGTAACTTCGTTGATCTGAGACCATGTGATTGTGCAGGTTGTGGATGTCCGACTCGTCTCAGTGTTTGATGCCCGAGAGCTGGAGCTGGTCATTGCTGGAACAGCGGAGATTGATTTATCCGACTGGAGAAGCAATACAGAATACAGAGGAGGTATTTTTTTTTTTATGAAACAGATTCAGGTGTTGTTTCACACCAGACAAGAATATCACAGAATGTGTAAGAATGTTACAGCAGGATATCATAATGTGGCTTTTTTCTCATCTCTGCCTTTGAAGGTTATCATGACAACCACATAGTGATTCGATGGTTCTGGGCAGCAGTGGAGCGTTTCAATAATGAACAGAGACTACGACTCCTTCAGGTACACTCAGATCTCACAAACACCATAGGTCAGATACACTACCATTCAAAAGTTTGGTGTCAGTAACTTTTTTTATAAGAAATTATATTTTTAAGAAAGTATTTTTATAAGAAATTAATACTTTTATTCAGCAAGGATGCATTAAATCGATCAAAAGTGACTAAAAAAAAAGAACTTTTGAACTGATTCAAAAGAATTATTGATTAAAACATTAATCACGGTTTCCACATCAATTTTAAGCAGAACAACTGATTTCAACATTGATAATAATAAGAAATGTTACGTAAGCATCAAATCAGCATATTAGAATTATTTCTGTAGGATCATGTGACACTGAAGACTGGAGTAATGATGCTGAAAATTCAGCTTTGCCATCACAGGAGTAGATTACTTTTATAATATATTACAATAGAAAACAGTTATTTTAAATTGAAATAATATATCACAATATTACTGTTTTTACTAGGTTTTTCATCAAATAAATGCAGCCCTGGTGAGCAGGAGACTTCTTAACTCATAAAGTTAATGTAGCTCAAAGAGAAGAGCATGTCACTAGCAACAGCAAAGTTGTGGGTTTGAATCCCAGGGAATGCATGAACTAATAAAATTTTCACTTAGTGAGCTCACACAATGTAAAATAAAACCTCTAAAATTTTCATTCTGATCGGATTTCCCATTCAAACCAAAGCTCTTCTCCAGGTAGATCAGTGAAATTAGCCAAGTCAAAATGTGCTCTGCTTTCCACCAGTTTGTTACAGGCACTTCCAGCATTCCCTATGAGGGCTTTGCCTCTCTGCGGGGCAGTAACGGCCCACGTCGATTCTGTGTGGAGAAATGGGGCAAAGTGACTTCCCTCCCACGGTATTTCTGAGCTTTTTATGTTTAGTGCCTCACACAAAGATCTTACTGTGACCTCACACCTATGATCAATCAGCTAATGCCATGTTGTCTTTATATGTTTGTGTAGGGCTCACACCTGCTTTAACCGCCTGGATCTCCCTCCCTACCCCTCCTTCTCCATGCTCTACGAGAAGATGCTCACTGCTGTGGAGGAGACCAGCACCTTTGGTCTAGAATGAGCTCCCAAAAGTGCTACAAATTTTTCCCCAGTTCCTAACAACCTGGCTCACCATACAGACATTATTTTCATCCCTCACTCTTCACTACGATCTTGGTCACCAGACATAATCTTTTCATCGAAGTCTACGGAACTGGAATATATGCCATCAAATGACTCATTGGGCACGTGCCAACTCCTGCTCTGTAGAGTATGAACTCAAAGCCTATGAAAACTGCAATCAATTCTTCACACAAAGACAGACTTAAGCCCAAAGTATACTTCAGCTGTCCGCATTTCACGACGGTCAGCGCACTGTCCATGTGACGTAATCGTTGTCATCAGGAGGGTCCGCAGACGTGCGAGTGACTTATGGAACTTTGAAAGGCTCGCGCACCCAACTGTGTGCAAAACAGAATGCAGGAATGCAGAAAATGAAGTATACCCGAACCTTTACACATTGACAGAAATCAGAACTGGAATCTTGGTTATCTGGTTTTGGCCTTCGGATTGGTTTAGACCAGTACATTTTGATCTGGGTTTTAGGTCTTTGCCTTTTGTTCTTGACTGAGCTGCTTTTTTAAAAGTCAAAACTATATCTATGTTTAAAGGGACAAAGCTGTGATGATTTTTGCTGCAGGTCTTTGTTATGGAAAGATAATGTCAGTTAAAAAAGGACTTTTTTGGTTTCTGAGGTTTCACTTAAGGTTGGCGTTCTTGGTTTTGAGGGGTCTAAATGACATTGATCTTGGCTGCAGTTCTGAAAACTCATTCTTTTTGCCATCTTTCAAGAGAATGAACCCATTAAAACACAAAACAGCATGCACACTCTCTTATAGAGATCCTTGCACCAAATGTAGTGGTTGTAGAATAGCAACCTGAACATCCTAGGTTCAAACCCCGGAAAGGATGACCTTTGAACTAGAGAGTTCCTCTATCACCTCTTGTGCCCTCGAGCAAGACATTTATCACCAGACTGTTCCAGGGGACTGTAAATGTAGTAATTCACTTTGGTCGCTGATTAACTAACAAACACCAACACTCAGTACTTTATAACACACACACATTTTTTTAAATCCACCTCTCAACCTTTTATGCAACCCACAAATGTTACAAAAAAAAAAAAAAAAACGATGAATGTATAAACACTGATCACCATGTGCAATGTGTGCAACAGATATTTGTGTATCAGGAATGGTAGATTCGTTCTTAGAGTTAATCATAAGGAGACCTATTGTTCTAAACTGTGGTGACAGACACAAACAGTGGCCTTGAAATCATCTTTATTAAAATGTAGAGTTGGGTATAGTTAATATGATGGTGATGTGTGCAGTCCACTGAAGTAATTTAAAACCAGGACTGCAGTGGTTGAAACGAGTAAAAACAGATTAACGAGATTCTTCTGCTATGGAAAAATAAAAGAAAAGTGAAAAAAAAAAAAAAAAAAAAAACATGTTTTAGCATGTGTAGGGAGCAGAAAGCCAAACTGTAACACCCTTGCACAAGTGGTTTGAAGTGTTTTGGAAATATGACATAATAATTGAACAATCTCAGTGCAGGAATTTTCATTTAATGTAACCACAGATTGAAGCTAAACACTAAAATAATGGATGAAAAGTTCCTCATTTTTGGGTGACAAGTTGCACCCCTCGTTTACAGACATGTTGTTTCCGTCTGTGGTCCCTCCACAAGCCCTCACACATGCACTCAGCAATACATGGAAATCACGTATTCACACCACACACATGCTGATCTGACAAAAGCTCAGATCCTAGGATATGGATTTGTCTTAAAACAGCTCCTTTCTCTATGTAAGTGATCTTTGGATACAATACTGCATGCAGGGTCAAAGAAGCAGTACCTGAGTTTGACCCTTAGATGGCGTTGTGTCATAGCTTGATATTGCATGCTGGAATTAGTGAAACAACAAATCCAGATTATCTTAATTTGCATGAGAAGTTGCTGTTAATAAGGGGTGGGATGGGACTGGGGACAGACAGAAATGAATAAATAAATGAAAAAACTGAAAATGTCACTTCCATACTTTTCATACATCATCTGCGCTGTTATTTAAATGTTGTGGGTCACTGATCGTGTAAGATGATGCTGATGAAAGAGCCATCACTTGAAAACAGTTGGTGAAAATGTGAACCTGCATGCCTTCCATCATGATGTGTCCATTTTTGTATATAGCTGTAATATATGTATGTCAGTCTTGTCCTGTGTTTAAATTATATTTTGCACTGAATGCACCAGAGATTTGAGTGCCAGTCTGGTCTCTTTTGTGTTTGTCTTTGTGCTTTAACATATTTTCTTTTTATTGCAAATACTTTTTCACTTGACACAGGACTTGTTAGAGCCATGATTTACATAATTATCTTTCTCAAACTGCACCTATCAGCTTGCTCACTGAGTTTGCATTTCCATGGTCTAGAGTCCAGTAGCCTACAGTTGTCTACTGTAAGGACAAAACAGACCTGCAAAGTTCCAGCTCCTCTTCACGTTGATGACAGTTATTATAAGCTGCAAAATAGATAAACAAACACTGAACACTTAAATGAAAGCAAGAATAATTACTTTAAAAAAAAAAAATTATAATATATATAATTTTTTTATTTTAAAGTAATTATTCTTAATAAAAAAATAATAATAATA
>RJVU01002418.1:2638224-2657759 GCA_003731715.1 Anabarilius grahami | reverse complement strand
CCAAATGTATATAAATAATCGTTTAAAACAACCTTATTTTAAGAATGGATAATATATAGCCACAATATATTGGATATCCTTGGTTACGCGTTTTGTATTTATTTATCAGTATATTTTATGTTTTTTCCAAATACCTTTAAAATTGTGTTAATTAGCTAGCACTAATTTAAAGAGACAGTAGCCAAAAGAATGCATTAACTTTAAGAGCGCGTGTCCGAGAAAAAACTGGTTTTATTTATTTATTTATTTTATTATTATTATTTTTTTAATAAAGCATAGTAGCATGTAATATATGCTATTTATCGGTATTCATACATAACATTAAATAGCCGAATTATTGATATCATAATTTTATAAGGTATCTATCTATCTATCTATCTATCTATGGGCGAATTCTAACGACCACGATGATGACGGTGGTTGTGACGTAATGCCTCACTTCTCGTGTTGGCATCTGAGCAGAATTTGAAACTGAAGAAGAACACCGGGGGGACAAGAGCTGAATCCCAGAATCCCAGAATCCAAAACCGACTTACCTCAGCATGAACTAGCCAGATGAGCGCGTTTACTCTCCGTTCTGCTTCATTCAGAGTTTATTACAGATAGTTTGTCAGTTGGACTACAGCTGTTGTTCCCGTGAGAGGAGGAAGAGGGTGTCCGTTTCTAACTTAGTGTCGTGATTTTGTCCTGCGTGAAAGGAAGCGCTGTCCGTCGGTCCGTTTGTATTTTGAACAAAATGAGTCGAATCTCTATGTACGTTCGTCTAAATAAAGGACAGAGCTTAATCCAGGAGTTTTAGCGGAATCTTTGAGGGCTAAATGAGCTAATCTGCGCTAGCTAGAGGCTCTTAGCATCAGTTGTCGTGTTCAAACTCAACTGAACTCAGTCCAGTTAAGCGAATTTGTTTATTGTCAACACTTTTTGCATAACCGCGGCGCGAACTAAACTCTCTCCTTCCGAAGACGTTTCACCGTTTACGGCGTGAACACCGTCAAGAGGCCGGTGGCAGTGGGTGATTTCCTGGTGGTGACTCTGAACATGAGTAGAGTGCTGGTTAAGTGATAATAGCAGTCCGCACTCTTCACTGGACACTCGCTGGTGGTGATGGCCCGGAGGAGGCTGGACAGTCGCAGTGGATCCTCGGCTCTGCTGTCAGAGATCCACACTCACATCCACACGGATCCTCTGGACGCCGTGTTTGACATGAGCAACGAACTTGGCAGGTGTGTAAATACTCCTCATTACCTTAAGTCTCTGTCTCTTTAAGTGTTTCTATCTTAAAATGCTTAATTTGATGTTATCATAATGTTTTCGATAACACTTTACAATGAGGTTCATTAGTTAACGTGAAAATACAGTTGTTCACTGTTTGTTCATGTTAGTTCACAGTGCATTAACTAATGTTAACAAGATTTTAATAATGTATTAGTAAATGTTGAAATTAACATCAACAAAGATTAATAAATGCTGTATAAGTGCAGTTCATTATTAGTTCATGTTGACTAATGTAGTTAACTAATGTTAACTAATGAACCTTTTTGTAAAGTGTTATCATGTTTTCATATGTTAATGAACATTATAGTGACTGCAGAACTGATGCTTATTTCAGTAATGTAAATATGTTTCGGTATGTTGTCCTGAATGTGATTGTTCTGTCAATTCTCTCATACAAAAGTACTGTCAGATGTTCAATGAATAGATGGATAGATTTTTAGGGAACTGTAGCATGTTTTTGGCCTTATATCCTGTCAGTCAAAAAAAAAAAAAAAAAAAATCCTGTCAGTCTTATCTTTGCTTGACACATTATTTAGTTCTGTGCATAAAGTTTGAATATTTATCATTACAATTTTAAAATGACTTTTATATTTTAATATAATGATTGTAATTGATTTCTGTGATGGCAAAGCTGAATTTTCAGCATCATTACTCCAGTCTTCAGTGTCACATGATCCTTCAGAAATCATTCTAATATGCTGATTTGCTGCTCAAGAAACATTTCTTGTCCTTATCAATTGTTGAAAACTGTTATAATAATAATAATAATAATAATGTTTAATTTATATAGCGCCTTTCCCAAGTTCAAGGACGCTTTACAAAAGCAGTAACAATAGACAGTCGATTCACATAATCATGAACAGTCATTTCACAATCAAAAATCAGTTAAGTGTACTGTAGACATTTGCCCAGTCCAGAGATAGAAATGATTGCAGCTGCATATCATGGTACAATTACGTACAGAAAACAGAGATACATAACATAGTATAAGTAACAACAGAAAAAGGATAGTGGAAAAGGATAGTCAAATAACAAACAAAGATAAGTAGGTGCAACATAAATACACAGAGAATTACAGTTTAATGCATCCTTGCTGAATACAGACATTCATTTTCAAGTTATTTCATCTAATTGGTAATGTGCATGTTCAGTTGTTGGAAGATTTATCATATATTGCCAATCAGGGAAGTGCTGTGGTCCCAAATTCTAAGCGGATAGATGAACTTTACGATAGATGTTTCCTTGGTTTATTTTGTCACAGGGTGAGTAGGACTGGAGGTTTTCTGCTGTATGGAGTTGGAGTCTGTCCTGCTTCTGTATTATTCAGGATTGGAAAGGCCTTGCTCACTGAACTGTGACTAATGTGTGTGTGTGTGTGTCATTGCTAAAGCTCTACAGCAAGGCTTTGGAGCTTTTGCAGGAAGGAAACCCATGTGGGAACCAGACCCAGTTTTGTGTTGTGCTGTAGATTATACTGTGAATACTGAGAAAGAGGAAGTGATATTGGTCTCTTCCTCTTTCTCTCATACCATTTGCATACTGCCATATTCAGGTTGTTTTTTTATGCTGCCGGCTGTGTTGTTTAACAGGAAATCATTTCACAGTTCACTTACATTTTTAACTCTTCAGTGTGAAGATGTTTTGTTGTTTGTTTCTTTGGAGGAAGGTGCAGTTCTGTGGAAAGAAAGTATGAGTTTGAACACTGTGATATTTTGCATGGGTTTTATGCGATAATAATTTGCAAAGTTGCTCAAAAAGCAGTTTGTTTTGAATCAGAACCAGTGAGAATGGAGTTTATTGGTCAAGTACATTTTTGACTTCTAATAGAGAAACCTGGAAATATCCCTGGAATTATCCCTGGCCTGAGAAAATCACATATATATATATATAGTGAATATTCATTCTACTCATGTGTGGGTTTTCTTTATTATATAAATATATACAGTTTAAAAGTTTTAAAGAAATGAATAGCAAGAAAGCATCACAGGAATAAATTACATATTAAAATATATTTAATTATTTTAAATTGTAATAATATTTCACAATATTACGGTATTTATTTTTGATCAAATAATGCAGTCTTGGTGAGCATGTAAGACTGTTCAAAAATGACCCTAAACTTTTGAATGTTAGTTTGTGTATAATTTGAATTTTACTGTCTACTTTTACTTGGGCCCAAGATCTAGTTCAGTATGCAGTATGGCTCTACATTCAGTGTGATCCATCCTAAGATGCATTATAACAAAAATTGTTAATAAAGATGATAGGCAAGGTGATGGTCTGGTCCAAGGAATTGTGGGATTTATTTTGAGTATATGCTTGTGGCCTAATGTCTCACCTGTTCATGCTGTGACAGTAATTGCAGTTTCTAGAGTAAAGACTGGTCCACATCAGTCATCTAACCTGATATTAAACTGTGAGAACATCTAATGGAGGGTTTGACTCAGTTAATAACTATCTGTGTCAGTTAGAGCTTTGGTGTGAATGAGAGAACTGCTATAGGTGTGACTGAAAGCATGCACACTGTGACAGCTTTACAGTGCATCATAAGCATTTGAAAACCCAGATATTAAAAATTTAGGTACTTTATTTATCTCTCAAAATTTCCCACTTGTCACATCTTGCCTCCATTATACTTATTTTATTCTTTTTATTCCTCTTTTATCACCTCCTTCAGGGGGAAGTTTGCAGTGGTGAAGCGGTGTGTGGAAAAGGCCACAGGGAAAGTCTTTGCTGCAAAGTTCATCAAGAAGCGGCGACGAGGTCGCGACTGCAGGGCAGAGGTCGTTCATGAGATTGCCGTTCTAGAGGCAGCGAAGAACAACCCTCGTGTGGTGAACCTGCATGCTGTACATGAGACCGATCACGACCTCGTTCTAATGCTGGAATAGTGAGTGCTGTGATTAGATGCATCAGTTTCATGTCTCTGTTCACAAAATGATTGCTGGGTTCAGTACTAAGAATAACCCTGAATGTGTGTGTTAGTGCGGCAGGTGGAGAGATATTTGACCACTGTGTGTCAGAGGAGCTGCTTCCTGAAGGTCAGATCACCCGTCTGATCAGACAGATGCTTGAGGGCGTTCACCTACTCCACCAGAGCAGCGTGGTCCACCTTGACCTGAAGGTTAGATGCATGGCTGCTTTTAACATCTTCATTGGACACATTGGAAAAGTTCCAGCCTTTTAACTATAATGCTGCTCTGGTTCAAATAAATATCATATGTCTCTCATCTGTAGAATCATCTTATTTTGAATTTGATTATGTGCATTTCTTCTAAAAAGCACCAGTTGTATTTATTGAGACAATGTTTTCTCTCATTCAGCCCCAGAATATTCTCCTGACCGGTCTGAGCCCAATGGGGGATATAAAGATAGTGGATTTTGGGTTGGCCCGCAAGTTGGGTTCTGCTGGGGAGCTCAGAGAGATTCTGGGAACCCCTGAGTACGTAGGTAAGGTTTATTCAGTGTCATTCATCTTCATGGTCTCATCATACCAGAAGAGTTCATGCTCAATGAAAGTGGTGTATTTAGTCATTGTGCTTTTTTTTTTTTTTAAACATATATCTAGCCCCTGAGATCCTGAACTATGAACCAATCACCACAGCAACAGACCTCTGGTGAGTTTTAATCTTTTTTTATCAGGTGTTTCAATATACAAGGTTCCCACAGGGTGATATCCAGACCTGGAAAAGTCATGGACATTATTAAAATTGTAAAAGGTCATGGAAATTTCAATGGTCAATAGACATTTTTCTATTTATACACAGTTTGTGGAAATTCATTTGTTGAGAGAAGTGAGAACTCTGAATGTTGTCTACTGTATTCTGCTAAGTAAAGACAAAAATAACTTTTTCTTAATGCTCAATCGGAAAGATGTACACTACTGTTCAAAAGTTTGGGGTCAGATATTTTTAAAAAGGCTGTAATATTGTAAACTGTTGTTACAAGTTATTCCTGTGAGTTATTCCTAAGCTGAATATTCATTTTAGTCTTCAGTGTCATGTGATCTTTCATAAATCATTCTAATATGCTGATTTGCTGCTCAAGAAACATTTCTTATTATCAGTGCTAAAAACAGTTGTGCCACTTTCTTTTTTTTTTGGAAACCATGATATGTTTTTTTCAGGTTTCTTTGATGAATAGAAAAAAATATATTTGAAATAAAAATCTTTTGTTACATTATAAATGTATTTACTGGCACTTTTGTTCAATGTGTTGAGACATTTTTGAATAAAAGTATTACTCTTTTTTTTTTTTTTTTGAAATCCTACTGACCCCCAGCTTTTGAACAGTAGTGTACATGTCTGGAGGATTGGCTTGCTAAAAATACCCCAAACAAACAAAAACTAGGTCAAATGTGTCCCAAACCCCTCTAAAATCAGCCAATAGACCAGCATGTCTAGGCTGGGAGATCAGCTAAAACCAGCAAGCAGCTGTGGCAACAGCAGGAAGGTTTAACCCTGCAGCCAAAACAAGACAGATTGATTCAGTTTGAAGTCAGTTTGATTCTAGAGTCAACTTTGTGCTAATAAAGGATATTCCATGTTTGTTGTCATATGTTGTTGGCTTGTGTCAAAGTTGGTTTTAAACTGATTGTGTATTCTGTTGACTTCAGGAGTGTGGGTGTGATCACCTATATGCTGGTGACAGGAGAGTCTCCCTTTGCTGGCGAGGATAAACAGGAGACCTTCCTAAATGTATCCCAGGTGAATGTGGACTACAGCAGAGAGGCCTTCTCAAGGGTGTCTGAGCTGGCTGTCGACTTCATCCGGAAACTGCTGGTCAAAGCAGCAGAGTAAGTCTGTCCTTGAGTCTGAGTGACTCTGATTTCAGACACTTAAGGCGCTTTTCCACTGCGTAGCACGACTCGGCTCGCTTTACTTTTGCTCGGTTTGCTTTTCCACTGCAATTTAGTACCGCTTCAAAATGGGTGGGATTATAGACTGATCGTTACAGTTGCGCCGCCACCTCATCTACTGACCACGATAATACCATTTCTTATTTCAAGATGCGTGCGATGGTCGTTTAAAGCAAGTCATTTAAAAAAATTGTGTGAACAAATGATACTGCGGTGGCTGTTGCTGACTATTTAAATCTAGCGGGTTTGGTGTCTTGTGTCAAAAATCAAATTACGCTGGTAATGACGATTCTCTCTGACCAATCAGTGATCTGCAGTGTTTACACGTCACATTTTAGTATCGGTACGGCTTGCTTGGACCCTCAACCGAGGTGGTACTAAAAAAAAGTACTAGGTACTGTACACAGTGGAACCCCCCCCATTCAGTGGAAAAGCACCATTAGAGGAAGTGAAGCTTGTTTGCCAAGCTCAGTCATTGTACTGTGCAAAATTACGTACTGCTTCTAAATAAAGAGTCATATAATAAGTGCTATGTAATACCCTTCCCCACTTCCAAAACAGTAATTATTCTGGGTCATATGGTTTTATTATGCATTACATAGTTTTAGAATTGAAGTCATAGCAAACATTTAAATAGGCTTACAAATTAACTTGTGCAATGATCACTCTTTTATGGCTCAAAGTATTCAGATATTGACTTTCTTCATTCCCATAGATTGTATAACTGTTGGTTATCACAAAGTATAAAGTCCAGGTTTCATTTTCTTTTCATTTGTCTTCAAACATGCATTCACAATTGTAGAAAAGACAAAACAATTGAGAACAAATTAGATCAAATTAGACTGTTTCGCAAAAATGGAAGCGATAAGTTTTGGTTGTTCTAAATAGTTAAGATTTACATTTGCACAAGTTGTCATAAACTAATTGATGTACTTTGGTTTTATTACTGTTTTTAACGATAGTTTCAGTGTAATAGTTTCAGATTAGTTTCCACGCAGCCACATATCAAAGTCCTTGACATGAATTCTCCTCTCCTTTATCAGGGATCGTCCCAGTGCAGCCGACTGCATGACCCATCCCTGGCTATGGCTCCACTCTTCAGGTTCTGATCCGATCCCCGTGACCCCACGCACTCCTCGGGAAAGGAGTTTCGGGGGGAAGTGGTCCGCGCCACCCGAGGACCCTGAAGACAAAGAAAACATTCTGGACTCGCCACATACCAAGAGGTTTCGTTTTGAGGAGGACATGTCAGCCACGGCCGACGGTGACCACTTATGCTGATCCTAAAGGGAAATGCACTTGCACTGAATAGCATTGTCACAATTTTGGTCCTTGAGTACATTTCCCCACACGGCACCAGCAAACATGCTACTTTTTCACCATCCTTTGGTTGACCAAAGATGATCTTTTCACAAAAGGGCCAAATTCTGGTGTAATATTAATACTATAATAGTGAGAAATATCTATGTTGCTGTACTGTCTCAAGATTTTTGTTTTTCCTGTCATATTTGGATTTTAAATTATTAATTTGAATATATTTTTATTTTAATTGCCATTCAGTATCGATTTAATGTTCTGCAGATTTTAGCCCATATTAATCTCAACACTAATTCCATTACTGCACTTAAAGCAACAATAAGGGATTTGAAAAAGACAGACGCTTGAGAGCAGCAGGGCATTCAGTGGTTTTTAATTCTGCTTTAATGGACAAGAGTGTTTAAGCAAACTAATGTCAGTCTTTGTTCTCTGTGTCTCAATGTCAGAGGGAGTTCTGTTTGTATAATTAGACCTTGTTCATTCAAAAACACCTTGTGAGACTGTCTCTGTTAAAAGGGTTCAGTACAGGAATGCCCTCGGTGTATGGGTGTGTGTTTTGTCTTACATCCTCTCCTTTCGTGTGGTATTGACACATTAGTGGGCTCTGTAAAAATATGACTCAACACACACACGCACAAACACACCCTGGATTACACAAATATGTGTTTGTAGGAACTTCCTTCTAGAGAATGACTAAAGAAATGCAGGAAAGCACTTAAACCCTCTATTATATGTGTTTGTTTGACTAAAATATGAGAAAATATTTGTAACAGCATTAGATTTAGTGAATCAAATGTATCTATTGATTTTAAAATTATCCTTGTTTTTAAATATTTCCTTTTTTACTGCCAACGTATTGTGTAATAAACTGTTCCATTCTAGCATTCCCCTATGGCAGGTGCCTAATATCACATTGCCTGTGATGGCCTATGATATACATAATCTTAAAATTACAGTTTTTATCTATGCACCAATCTGAGGTAACTCAGGGTTTTGTTACCTTTTTGTACAGGTATTTTTAAGCTAATGCCATTAACCGATGGAGGTTTCAGTACTCGTTCATTCTGAGCCTTATTCTCAGGGTTAGCTGTAACTGCAGTTTACCGGTGTATATTTCTCGAGTGCCTTCATGTGCATTTTTTTCCCTCTATGCTTGAGCTGTACAGCCTCACTTGATTTCATGTAATATCAGTGCAGCACATTTATGTGGATTTATTATTGTTAATGTTTACCCTGTTTTAATTGAGATACTGGTACACCCTTTAAACTGATTGCCTGGTGTAAAGTAAATTATTTGGATGGACTCTGTGGTTTTGGTAATGGGGAAACATATATGCAATAGGTTTTAGAAAGGAAAACAGTGTTAAAGTTATATTTATGGTCTTTGTATATGTAGGGCATGAAAACATGGATTATTGATGAAATGATATGGTTATGGTCGGATAGCGAAGTATGTTTGGTTGTAATGAAAGTACGAAGTTTGAATTCTGGAATGAAGGCAAATTAATGTTATTGTGGTGGAAAATGGTTTGGAAGAAGGATTCATCAGAAAGTGCAGTAATGCAACGTATGAGGGTTAGCGAAATAATATAACTCGCACTGCTGAGGGTTTGTTGGTTTAATATAGTTGACCGCTTTTCTGAGTGGCTGTTAGAACTGGAAATGTTAGGATTGCAGAATTCAGTCTTGAAAGTCGAGCCCTTCAGTTATTGTTCCGTTTAAAGAGGTGTGAAGAGCTCATGTGTGTTTGTGTGCTCAGGGCCTTACGGTTTCCCAGAGATGTCACCAGTCTGAAATCATAATAGAGCTATTGTCTCCTAAGACGGGAGGCTCTTGTCACGGTCGTGTGCTCACTGTATGCCGTCATCTTAAAGGAAAACTTGAATCTATTCCTTGCCTGGGAAACAGCCTCAATAATGTTTAAGGGCCATGAGGTATTTGAAGCTTGAATTCAATAGAGAATAGGCCAGGCTTTGGAGTGCATTTCTGAGCAGTTACTGTGGTATTTGCAGAAAGCTTGTGACAAACATTGTAAAGACACTTTAAGGGATAAACTTTGTTGATTGTCTTACTATCTTAGTTATAATGGAATATACTTAATTTCATGATGAAAACTGTGTATTTTGAGTTATATGTACCATAATAAATGACGTTCAATTGATTTACACAAATTCTAATAAATTCATTGAGAGTCTAGAGTTGTAAAGGATGTACCCTTAATATAGATTTTGTATGTTGTTGATTTATAACCCATAACATTTACAATTTTGTTTTTAAAATATGTCCCTCATGCTATGACATTGATTTCCTGAAATAATAAAAAAGGAAAATATAAAATGTACTAGCTTTGATGCCTGTCAGACTTATACAGTTCTTATACTTCTGAAATGCGTCATCAGACCCCCACCCTCCCAAAATAAATCTTCATAAATAATAACATGAGCTGAATGCCTTTCATTAAGTTCAAGGATAGAAAAGATAAGGAATCTGTGACTGAAAATCGTCAAATCATCGTTTTAACTTTTAACATTTTTATGTCTTTAACCATTCTAACATATTAATTTTTATATATATTGCCTTTTACATCCTCTTGAACCTTGATGCCAGCTGTGGATTTGATGTACCTTTTCCTGTTTTATTTCATGTTGAATCAACTTGAATTGTATTATTTAAAGTTCATGATTCTAATTAAACATATGAAACATTTAAACATTTTTATTGGATTACATTAGCATGGAATGACTATGAAGCAGGAAGTACATTCATCGCATTACATTGAGGATATTACAAAATACACATATTCATTGGTATGAGACATTCAATAGAGCACAATCCAAATAAAGTGCGCCATCTAGAGTAAAGACTTCTGAGATTCAATACTGGAATCGTTTTAGCTACTAACCATAACTCAGTCAATAAAACATTTCAGAACGAGTCAGTCAATAAAATACTTAGATTTTTTTTTTTTTTTCATCTAATCAAAAATATATTCTTTGATTTTATTACTAAATAAAAGCAATACCAACTATCGAACACAAACACATTTGTGATGATAAACCTATGTAATTGTATATGGGACAATGCTCATGAAATATAGTTTGAGACTGTAATATTGCTCTTTAGTGGATTTGCTTGTCTGCAAAGTTTTAATATTCCTTAGCTGGGCAGCAGGACTCATGGAAGTTAAACTGAGGGAAGTTTAGAGTGTTTTACATTCAGGATGAGCCATACATAATTGGGAAAACAAGCTTGAAATGAAAATCCAAGCTTATTAATTTACCGTAGTAACATAAAAACAATTTAATAAGCACTTTCAGATAGCCAATTTCTCCTTTCTTGGGAAATGAGAGCCCTTTAAACATGAGGAGCTGATTGTTTTACTAGGCAAATCTGCATTCCAAATAGACTAAGTAAAACAAGTATCCTAGTATATCAGACAAAGCCTATGTAGGCAGATGCAACAAGCAAACAATAAGGCTTAATGTCAGGCAACTAAGTGTTTTGTCATTAAAGGCTTAGTTCACCCCAAAAATTCACCCCTGTCATCATTTACTTACCCTCATGTTCTAAATCCATAAGACTTTTGTTAATCTTTGAAACACAATTTAACATGAAACTTAAGAGGTTTCTCTCAGGTAACCAAGATCCAAAAAGCTCAGATTTAATTTAGGCTTTTATTTACATCTAAACAATGATGGACACAAACGTGAAGAACATCACAGAAACTCAAATATGCATGTTTGATTCAAGAGAACCAATGAGGTTTGTTCTAGCACATGATGAATGTACGTTTAGTGCGCATGCGCTTTATGTGTGTTTATATGTGAATAAATACATTAAGTCTGTTCATCATATAGAGTGATCATATCTCTTCACAAGGTTTAAACCACTTGCTTCATATGGATTCATTTTACAAGATATTTATGACCTTTTTGAATCTTCTGAGTTTTGGTCACCTGGACTTTCAATGGAGGGACAGAAACCTCTCAGGTCCCATTAAAAAAATATCTTAATTTGTTTCAACAATCAACCAAAGTCTTACAGGTTTGGAACGGCATGAGGGCGAGTAAATGATGACAGTCTTTCACTTTTCATTGAACTATCCCTTTAAGCTTCAATCTTTTCTCCTATTTAGTGTTGGGTAGGCAAACCCAAAGCTTTAACTAATACATCAGTGCAATACAAAGCTGTCTGCTCTGCATAAGGATACACTCCATGTTAAGACTTGAAAGCATAGATCGAGAATAGTCAGAACTCCCGAATGACTCGGAAGTGATTCTCAATGGATGCCGGCTCCTCCTCGAAATGCAGTTTCTGGCTCAGACAGGCACCCAGATCCTCCAGAGTCTTTATAAAGAGCTGGTGCTCTCGCCCAACCCATGCCCTCATCGGGTCCCTCACCTCATACGGAGTGACGTGGGCATGGACAGCCACCCCACTGGAGGCCAGCTCATCCAGAGCACATTTATCGGTCACCCACGTCTCACTGCCACCAGGGTGTCCTCCATCCAGCCAGTACATGTCTGAGACACTGTCCAGGAACAGCCTCAGTTCTGGGTCTGCTCGAGCTCCAGACAGCTCATACACTATTTGATTGAGAACAACACATCCTTTACTAAAGCCCACTATGGTAAGGGTGAAACCTCCTGGAAGGGGGCCAGGGGCAGCTATACCACTAAGAGGAGGTAAAGGATTTGGCAGACCAGCCCGCTGCATGCCATGACCCAGGAGTGCCCTCAGATGGCGAATGGCTCCGTAGTCTGGAGAGTGTTCTGGTGCTCCAAATAGGTTGCTCTCTACAAAGTTCTGATAGCAGCTGAACTTGTGTAGGTACATGTGGGATGCACGGACTATCCAGATATGACAGCCAGGAAAACGGTGGCCCAGGGTGAGGGCGACACGCTCTAGACTCCAGGACAGCCATGGGACAGCGTCTGGCTGGAGGGCCATTTCCTGCTGGAAGTTCTGGATAGTAGATGGGAAAGAGAAGTTGCATTATGAAGACGGGATGAACAATCAAGAGAAAGAGAAATTTAAGTAACTCAGTCTCAGCATTTATTTAATGAACACTTACTATCAAAAACAGGGTTATCACACCTTTTGAGCAATGAATTTATGACTTTCTCTGTCATTTGTATTATTATTTTTTTTTTTTTTTGCACTCATAAAGAACAGCTTCTCACAATAAACGGTTTTACACCTGCACATAACTAGAAAAATATTATCACTATAGTAATTCCCATGACTTGTGAAAATATTAATTTCTATGACTTTTCCATGCCTGGGAATTTCCTGATAATTCCTAGTTCCCTTTCGTGGGAACTATCGACGCTACGTCGAATGACGTGATGGGTTCCCATCACGTCATTCGACGTAGCGTCTCGTTCCCTTACTCAGGGAACAGGGGTTACATCTGTAACCCGAGACGTTTTCCATTAACACGATTCAAGTACATTCAAGCTTTTACTAATATTCTTCTAGAAGAAAATAGCAGGACTAAATGTGCACGTCTTGTATCTAAAAGAAAAATGCTATTTTATTCAAGTGTTCACATGTTTGAGGTCAGTATAAGTTTTTTTTTTTTTTTTTAAAGAAATTAATACTTTTATTCTGCAAGGATGCATTAAATAGATCAAAATTGTTGCAAAACATTTCTATTTCAAATTAATGCTGTCCTGCAGTGTGGTGTTTGTACGAGTCCTGGGCCTGTTTTCAATGTCTCTAATGAAAAACTAAATATAGAGATCCATCTCAGAAGCTAAACTGTATCAAATGACTTTAGTGAATAATCCAAGAGGTATTTTACAGGGGGTTCAAAGTCTCTATAACGCGCAATAGGCATGTTTTGTCAAATAAGAGGACTACATAATACACTGTATAAACAATATCTAATTCCTGACACATTATTATCCCTGTGTATTATACACATATTAACCCATTTTTGTGTAGAAAGTAATTTAGGAGGGCATGCAGTCGTGGGAACCTGACAGGTTCAGGATTGATGGCATGCACCAACCTGAATGTCTCCAGGAAAGAAGACTACGTGATTGTTTCCATTCTGCAGGTTCTCTGTTTCGCTGTCGCATCGTCTCTGCGTTTCCGTGGCGGGTCTTAAGAGCAGAACATCATTTTCGCGGTTTCGATCATAACCGGGTACTGAAGTCAGGCGGAGCAGCCCGGGCACAGCAGCGGATGTCCCGGGTACGCACAGCCCCGCTGCGGCGTTCATTTTCCTCGCTATAGCGGCTAGCGATAAACAAGCCACAACTGATCGGATGCTTCCCATAAGCAAAAGGATTATGTAGCTGCGACTGCACGACCTGCAGCATTAAGATCGAAACCATCACTGCAAAACAAGCGCAAAAAGTAACGCCGCATGATCCAAACTATTATCCTGCGTTCAGGATAATCCGGTGGGCATTCAGTCGATAATTTTAACGCTTAAAATGAACAAAACGGTTCAGGATAGTGAAATATGTGTGGCTTATGATTTGTTTATATTAAACGCCGCCAAGTGGCACTTCATGGGAGCGTCAAAACTTGGCAACGATGCGCATGCGCGAAGTCAAAACGCATTCGTGAACAGCGGCAGTGCTGATAAATGACGCATTTGGATTGACTGCATGAATAGAACACTGTAGTGATTAATGCGGCAGAGCCTTGTTTAATCTAATGTCCAAAATTTACGTTTCTTTTTAAACTTCAGGGGGCGGAATAGGTAGTGATGGAATCATGACTCGTGTCGGTTCAGTCGGTTCTTTCGAACAATTCGCATCAAAGAACCGGTTCAAAAACGATTTATTTACAAAATGACGCAATTGCGTCATCATGTCCCTAACATTCTCACGTGAAATATTACATGCAATGGATGTTCTGTTTTGTTGATATTTTGTCTTACTTTATCTAAAAATTTGTTGCAGCCATTTAGCTCATAAGGCAAGTCGTTTTGAACCTAAACATACTTCTAAATTAACTTTTTAACTTTGATAAATAAAATTATATTTATAACCAATTGTGTAAACAAGTCGTAAACAAATTTGCAATACGTTTTATTTATTTTTTCGTTCAGACTGTTTTGGGAAACGTTTAACTGATTCATTGAGAAGTTTCGACTCTATAGAACGATTCGTTCACGAAACGGACGTCGCTAGCGGAAACAGCTGGGAGCATGTGTGCTTCTGGTGTCTCACGCCTTCAAGTAACATTGTGCATGAAAAGCAAGTACGATGTTTGTATGAGTGTGATTACAAGTCAGTCAGTTGTGAAAAGTATTAGTAAATTATCTACGTTGTCTCCTTGTAGTAGCTACGAGTATGATAAACTTTGGACTGTTAGACAAAAACTGATCAATATAAAGCTGTCGAGTGTTTACACAACTATCCAGCCCTGAAAGTGCATTCCTTTTGTGGAAAAGATTAATACAATTTAAAACTGATACAGTCCGTAGGCCTGTAAATGTGTAAAGTGTTTGTGCTCTCTTGAGGGATGTCCTGCTCTGCTCTCGGTCGACGGCTGGTTGCATGTCTCCTGAACATCTCAGAAGCTCGGAGAAGAGACCTGGTGGAGACAGTGGCAAGATCAGCCATTACTGACACGCATGGTGAGACCATGCATGCATGGTTTGTAATGGATAGTAATAATTCTAAACCAAATTATATGTCAAAGAGGTCGTTAAACTGTATCTGAAGTGATTAAGAATCTTTTTATTGCATGTTATTGTGGCAAAACTGTCCAAATCTGTCTTCTTAAGGAAAAAAGCGTGAAGGCATCACGGTGCTGAACATCTTCAATGATGTTGACTACAATCGCTCAGTCATCACTATTGTTGCAAGCATTGACCTAATAAGTGAGTTGCCTGGTTGACCTTCTCGTCATTTTTAATAAATGTCCTGTTGCTGAGAACAATTGCTTTTTAAGTAATTGTACAAAAGAGGCCAGTCTTTATTGTTGTTGTCAATTGCAGGGGAGGCTGTATTGTCGGCTTGTGAGCGTGCATGTTCTCTAATTGACATGAATGCCCATGAGGGCACCCACCCATGCATGGGTGCAGTGGATCTGGTGCCTATCTATCCACTGGGGGAGGAGGTAGGCCTTGAGGATTGTGGAAAAGAGGCCTGGGGTATGTGGTCATGCATGCACAGAAGAAAAGTTCAAATGCATCCTCAGAATATTCATTTTGCAAAGTACAGAAACAGTCCTTCAAGTAAAAAATGCTAATGCAGCACAAACAGCATTAATAGTTATTTTGGGCTCAGCATGCCAACTGGGCACTATTATTATTCTACAAATTTAGATTTTTTTTTTTTCAAATGTGTCATGTTCTTGTCTATATGTACCTCAACTGCTGTTTTCTTTCTTGTTTAGCATTAGCAACAGCTCTGACAGAACGAGTGGCAGGTACCAGTGCTTTTTTGTTTGGCTGGGCAGATTCTTCTCAGCGTCGAGGTCTGGCTCAAAGGAGGAAGGAGATTGGCTGGTTCAAAAAGGTCAAAGATATGTCAAGCATCCAGCCAGATGTGGGCCCACAGCCCACAAGGAGATACGGCATTACAGGTTATTTTTCAAATGTGCATTCACAATATAGAAACAAAAATGAAACGGCAAGGTAGAGTTTGCTTCAAAATTAAGAAACAAAACAAAACATCTTCAAGAAAGAGATTGAAATCTTCATTGAAAAAATTCCAATTCCAAGGGAATTTAGCACTGTCCATTTTTATATACACTGCCCTCCAAAAGTTTGGAATCACCCCTGGCAAAGTGTGGTTTTGAACGATATCAGCATAAATCCTTATCATTTTTTGGTGCAAATACATTAAAGTAACTTGACATTATCATTGAAGACCAGCAATAATAATTCTCATTTTGATTACATAATAATGGCAATGTATACATGTCAAAGTCAGACATTCCCCTTTGCCAGCTGTGATGCCTGGTTACTGGTTTAAACTTGGCCCAGGTTTGTAAAAGATTTTTGGGTCAGCACACCTTTTTTCTATGTATAAACTGTTTATGTAATAAAATATGTTTTCGTAGTTTGTGTTGTCCCTTATCAGTGCAAAATTATCACAAATTAAAAAGGATTCATGCCAATATTGTCCAAAACTTGTCCACTTTTCTAGGGCGTTTCCAAACTTTTGGAGGGCAGTGTATATTTGTGTATATATTAATATTTTGGAATATATTTAAAGTGTTTTTATATTGTTTGCAGTGCATTATTGTAGTTTATTCCCTCATAAAACAGTTGATTTGTTTGGTTCGTGTCATAGAACTGTTTATTTAAGTAAGTTTTTTTTTATGTCCTTAAGGAAAAATTGAATGGGGAACAATAACAAGACCGCTGAAAAAGTTGTGCTCTATTAAAAAAAAAAATCTAGTATCTTCTAAGTTTTGGTTTTGGAATGGGTTATGGGTTTGGAATGACATGAGGGTGAGTAAATGATGACAGAATTGTCTTAACTATGTCTTTAAGAGAGCGTTTCAATAAATTGAATCACAATTTGAACCTCACTAAAGAAAACAAATAATAGCTATTTGTTCTGCAGGTGTTGGCGCCAGCCCCTATGTCATGAACTGTAATGTGACCATCGATACCCAGGATCTGGTCCTGGGCCGGATTGTTGCTTTAGCAGTCCGTGAATCCAGTCTTGGTGGTATCCCTGGAGTTCAGGTCATGGCTCTGCCACATGAAGGTGCTGTGGAGATTGCTTGCAATGTGGAGTGTGTCCAAGGTGGTCCTCCGTCGTCTTTATCTTATGGTGAGGAGCAATGGCCAAGCTTTGCCATTGGAGGGCAAAACTTCTGTCACGCTCCAGCCTCGCTAATCACAGCACGAGTAGCAGAGCTGGCTAGACACCATGGAGTGGCCATCAAGGGTACGGCCCTGGTGGGCTTTACCCCACATGAGTGCCGGAGACTGGCAGAGGGAGCTCTCTCAAATGGCATTGGAGAGTTCTGGAAAGAGCTGCGTCGTTTACACATGTGAACAAGCCAACAACTTTCAACACTGTGCTAAATTGCAAACTAATCAATTGTTAATTATAGGGAATTTGTTGAGCCACCAACAATAGATAATCAGCCCTTATTATTTTTTTAGTTTTGTTCTTAAAGTGATAGTTCACCCAAAAATTTACATTCTGTTTTCATTCACTTGTCATTCTAAACCTAATAGTATTCATTTGGTTACAGTGTGATTTCAGTCAAAGTCTGATAAGGGGTATTTAAATCTAACAAATCATGTAAAATTAAACATTTTATCAAACTGTTAATTATGTTTTTATGAATGTTACATGGGTAATATTCAATTATGATTGCGATATATATTTTTTGTTGCTTTTGGAGCAGTTCTGTGTAAAAGGTAATTTCATGATTGTAAAGGTAATGCCATAATTTGGGTTTATACTGTGTCCTTACTTGTTCATCACAAATGTGATGACATAATGTTCTGCTAATAGGTGTATATAATTAAACAAAGGCTAAATAGGTCAGTGCAGTTTGACCACCCCTTGATGATGTCATTCAGAGTCTTACGGATGTCAGATCTGGAACATTTAGTAGATTTAGTGGTCAAGGAATGAACCTAATATGGCTTAAAACATGCTAGATTACACATACTGTTACAAAAATGCATTGAATGAGTATCAGGGTGTGCAAGTACAGACAGCAACAGGATTTCTAATTTCACAAGTTCCTGACTGAGATTGACTTCAGTGTTTTTAAGAGGAACAATGATTTTTTACGTTTTAAAATCATTCACACAAGTTTGTGCTTGACTGGGCTGATGATAAAACCTAAGCACATGGAAGATGAATATATCTTCAAACAGAGCCAGTCCAATTAAATATAATGTGCTGCTTCAAAGATTGTTTGTTTTTTTTAAAGTTCACTTGTGTTGCATCTTTGTTGTCAAAGTTTAAATACTGTCTAGATGGCAGTGAAAATATGTCATGGCTACAACATTAACCGCTAATCATCAGTTCAGGTAATCCACATTTTGCACAGATATTCTAATAATAATATAAGAATGGGAAACTCCAAGCAACTGCAAAACTACAGCCACAGCTTTGACTTTCTAAAGTCTTCTGAACAGAATACAAATGTGGACTGCTGTAACCAAAATATTCCATTTTAGGATTCACAATTTACATAAGATGCTATAGCCTCATATTAGGACACAACACTACCAAATATATATCTATATATAGCTTGTAATCAGACAAATGCTATAATGCATGATGTCAGACATCTTTAAGGATAATGATATTTGCACGATCAGTATGCTTGGGTCATTTTCACAAGCGTTCATGAAATAAACTCACCCACGCACCACTACAAAAATAGTGGCGTGCATTTTACACAAATAATCCAACTATTTTTCCTGACAGTAAACCCCTGCCTAATTTTCATTTCTATGCATGCATACGAACACAAAAACATCTGGATGAAAAGCAGTGCTAATTAAATATTAACTTTTAAATGATGGTATTAGACCATGTCTTGACACTAAATCATATAGTGCACAATTCATATGCAAGGAAATTGATCTGACCTGGCATTGGTACTGTATGCAAAAACACTAAAATGCTGGCACAACGCATATACTGATTTAACAGTTCTTCCAGAGAAAGAAAAAAGGGTGCTTATCTAGAAGTCTCTCAACTGGTGAGTTGTGAGTCATGTTAACTGGAAAGGATTTGCATGCAGGTCTGTTTTTTTCTATTCATCAGGAGCAGTTTCTATATGTTTCATTCTCAGTTCATGTTAGTATTGTGTATTTACCATGGTAACTGTTGTTTCCATAACTCCAAGATGCCACTTTATTTCCACTTTGTGTGGTTTTGTATAATTTTAAATGACTGGTGGCAACTTTATTGTATTAACAAAAACTAGTTTGTGAGTGCTATTCAATAGCATTACTTTACTGTTTATTCATTATTAATAATATTCTCACAATTTATGTGTATGTAAAGTGGGACAGTACTTGTGCGTGTCAACCATTTTGTAAAATACATCCGCTTCCTTTTTTTTTTTTAAAGCAAATGTATTATATTTTTATAGGCTAATCTATATATAGATATATGATCTATCT
>RJVU01002418.1:2624642-2638205 GCA_003731715.1 Anabarilius grahami | reverse complement strand
GGGTCACAGCTTAATGACCATAGAAAATATGAGCCCCATGGCTAAACTAGTTGAGAACCACTGATCTGGGTAGCGTTTCCCAAAAGCATTGTAATCTTAAGTTGATCGTAGAACCATTGCCACCAATCGAGCTACGATCAATTTAGGCTTACTGTACTTTTGGGAAACGCTACCCTGGACTACAAACTGGGAAGACTTTCAAATCTCCACTCAGGGTCTAATTCATCAGCTTTCCTTACCAGAAGCATTACAACACACTCCGTCCATGAAATCTGCAGATAAAGCAGCTTGTCATGGTAACAGGCAAGCAATACATGTATTAGCTTCACTCATGCAGCAAATGTTAAAAGTATTATGTATTTCTTTTAGCCCAATAGTACTATTTGGCTGAATAACAAAAATATCCCTAAATTGATATGCATTTTATATATAACATTAAATGTCTATATAACAAAAACACAGTGGTATTACAGTATAAGAGTAGGCAGAATTTTTCAGTGAAGTCACATTGCACTATATAAAAGGCAACCATCTCATTCAATGTAAATGGCACTGAAAATATTAAGAAGAACGGTTACAACAACCACAGGGATTAATTTCCCAACATTTTGTTCTTCATTTATTCCTAATTAAATAATCCTAAACGTCCAATCAAACTATCACCTTTCCTTTCACACGGTCACTTCTGGTATTTTTTTTGTTTTTGGCCAAAGAGGAGGGGGAAGAACCTGTATAGTCAGTCACTTTAAAGTTCTTTCCCCAATTTGCAACAGCAGTTAATCATTCCTGAATCACATGACAATGCATTCACTATAAATTAAGAGAAGAAAGTGCATCGAGTGTTCAAGTACGGTGTATAGTTTAACAACACATTTAGGGAAAGGAAATAAATGGTGGGCCACTGAACTGGCACTTAACGGGAAAAGAGTATGCCAAACTTTAACTGTAACAAGTTGAATTCTAACTTGTTATAATCATATTATGCAAATATTTTGGAAAATGACAAAGCAAAAGCGGCAAAACAGTGGCATTAAACCTCGTATCTTTAGATTGGCAGTATTGTTTTGTATTTTAAGGATGGTTTGTGGAAGGATTTTAGGGACGAGTGGTTTTGCAGTCTCATCTCTTTGAAGCCCTTCTTGGGTCCCTGCCATTGCTAATGGTCACTGTGGGTTTAGGGGGCACAGAGGGTCCCCCTGCAGTGACTGGGGGTGGTCCATTGCCTGGAACACGTCCGTTTGGTCTTCCTTGAGCCCCAAAGTTGGGATCCCGAGGCACAGTTGCAGTACTGTTATTGGGAAATACTGGCCCAGTACCATTTCCTTTTGAGCAAACAAAACAAAGATGGCAGACAATCATTTCAGAGACATACAAAAGACATTGTAATGAGTGACCAGAAAAAGCTATTACTTTGCTAAATGACACAGCATACTGTAAGTTGCTTTTGATAAATTTCTAACAGTAAGAACAAACTGGAGCGGGATCTCAGTAACTCCGGAGACTGAACCTGCAACCTTCATTAGCAGCCCAGACTCCAAACCAATAATCTACCACTACAAAAATCTGCATATCTCACCTTAGTAGGACAGATTATGTGAAGTACTAGCGGTATTTGCTCACCTGTCTGCACAGGAGTACCTGCATTTTGATTGGGTGGAGAATTTCCACGCTGTTCTTTACCCTATTGAGAGGATGAGAGATAAGACACCGTTGTGTTGGTTTTAGCCAAACCAGCAAAGCTCCTGTTATGCAGTTTAATGGCTCTGTATTTGAATGTGCAGAAGTAAAACCAAATGTTTGCTTCTGCATAAATTACATCTACGTTCCAAATTATGTTCTAAACAAAGACTTTGAAATGAGGTAGTGTGAAAAAACAAGCCAATGTTTTTACATTACAACTGAAGCAAATTTAGGCATGCAAATGATTGAAAGGAAGTATACTCATTGAGGCGTCACACCGAGGTGCCATTTTGCATAAACCTTAACACTGATTGGACTCACCGTCTTGTTCTGCTGGTTAGCTTGTGCTAGCAGCTCTGGATTTGGCTCACTGAAATTAGGAACCTCAGAATACACCATACAGAACCTGTGAAAAACAATGCAGTATAAATGCTGCATCAACACATGCACACTGAAGTAAAATGAATGATCCTTTTATAACATGCATTTGTCATACTTATCCAAAGAAACTCACATTCATCAAACCCATGACTTCGACGTTTGAGGTACGGGAACATGCTTATAAATGATAATGGCTGACAAATGATGGCAGAAATTAACAGTGTTCCCACACCTTTTGCCTGGTACATTTGCTATAATTATTTTTGATCAGTCATAACATTATATAGCGATCTCACTCACAGAACAATTTCTTGACAATTAAATGGATTTAGAACAAAGAATAAAAGCCAAACTTGTACTTCAATGTAGACGATGTATGTAGATGATCTAATCAAGCTCCTAGAAGGCCAATTTCCTGCAGAGTTCCAACCTGCTCAAATGCACCAACCTGGACATTTCTTAATCCTGAAGACCTTGATTAACTGGTTGGGTAATAAATGCTACAGGAAGGTGGCCCCTTCAAGAACAGTATTGGACATCCCTGCTATAGACATTTCCATGAACTTTCCAGGCTTTGAAATTGAGAATATTAAAAAGAAAATAATAATAATAAAGTCCAGGTTTCACCATGGGAACCCTATATTAAATAATTTTAGACAGTTACTTAACTCAAAGCATTTGAAAAAAAAAGAAACTGTACATTATCTATTCAATGATTCATCTGTCAGTAGAATTTGGAACCCACACAAGGGTGCCTACCATAGTTTTAGCCAAATGCTGATAAATTAGAAAATGACATATTTAATACTCACTCTCCTATTTTTTGTAAGTCTCCTCCTCTTCCAGTGTACAGTGTAAGGCACCCCTTCCAGATTGAAGCATACCTATCCAGACACAAACATATTTCCAAGTTGAAACATGTCATATGCAACATTTTATAAGCCTTACCACACGAACATTTGTATTCTGCACGTTTTAAAGCACATGCATGGTTGTTAGTGACATTAATTTCACATACATCCTTGTTCTTGATAAAGCCTTGACTTGAAGGATACTCAAAAGCAGTTTAGATCATTTGAAAGAGATAGTGGTCAATGTATATTATTTGATATACAGCCATACAGGGTTTAAAGTGTCTGAATAAAAAACACACACACACAGACATGAGGTGGCACGTACCCTCTCGTAAGGCGGATGATGTCCCCTGGCTGGATGAGGCTGCCCAGCTCATCCCACACAGAGATGGCGATGCTGCCGCTCTTATCCGCCACTCTGCACGAGCGCACCTCGTGCCCGTCCTTTGTCTTCGTCACCCGACCTGCGCGTGCACAACAAAGTTCAGTAAAATCTCAACCGTTAAAAAACTACTGAAAACACACACATGACTGCGTTACATGATGGGTGATGCGTCAAAAATCAAAGATACAAGAACAAAGCAACAGACGTCGAGCGTTGCGTTAGACACGTTATTCATGAGTGTTAGCTGTGAGAAATTAGCTCCGCTTGTGCTAATAAACGGTCTTGAGGGGCACAGCATTGAATCCACTTACCGATTTCCAACACTATAAAGACGATATTAAGGTTTTTCGATCCGGGCTTTACATCTTTAATCAAGATCACAGCTTCGTTGGAGATATTCGACATTTCTGAGAGCTGAGGTGAAGGCTAGCACACCGGCTAGCGAAACCACAGCTGTGTTGGAGGATTTCTTGATCTAAAGCTAAATCTGTGCTCTGAGTGGGTTGTTTTATTTGCCAAATAAACTTTATTTGGCGAATAAACTTTGTATGCAAAACCCTTTTGGAAAGGCAGATGTGTTTCTAGCGTAACATTTGAGGCACACTTGACCATCGAGCTAAAGGAATGAAAGTAAAAAACAGGAAATATTTCCTCCTATACGATTAAAACTATTAGTATAAAAACACTCAATTCGTTTTCCAGACAGAGATTTTAGACTTCATCCTGCCCTAAACCTGAAAAACTACGACTCCAAGAAGTCTCACCGCTCAATAATGTCTAGCATCCAGATTGATTTATACGCTACCCGACGTCAAGTTAATAAATAGCTGTTGAAATCTATGTTTTCTTTACACACATATGCCGGTTATAAGGCGGGTAGCGTTTAAAACCGTGTCAGTGAGTTGTCACACACACACACTGCCGGTCAAACCGAACACTAACGCGTCTCTTCATGTTACCTTCCACTCGAAAATCATTCATCTTGAGTCTAATCGACATTTAAAATGCTAAAGCGACGACGCAGTCCATTTAAAACGGATGTCAGCCGAGATAACTATAACTGCCTAACTTTAATGTGCGTTATGAGCAGTTCGAAACTCCCTGATGGCCTTTTAAATAGTTATAATTATAGTATGTTTTCTACTTGTGACGTACAGTAATTTTACTAAGAAACATACTAATAAAAAAAATACTTTCGCAAAAGAGGGGAAATCTCTATTTCACAGTGCTAGCTGCCTCTCCCTCACTAACAAAGCGTCTGCTCTGCGCCAGTGAGTGTTCGGTTCTTTAAATTCTGCCGGATGTACCATCGCACTGTTTCGTGGGGGTGTTCACAGATGCGTTATTGTTAAATACACTCATTTGATTTCAATACACGCGCATTTTATTGAACAGACATTACAAATAATTCACCCTACGTTGTCCAGTATCATGGATTTTACACGTGAACGAAAGCTTGAGAGACTCAAGTGTTGGTTTTTACCGTGTTCTTGTTACATTGAGCTCGATCTGATTGGACACCGTGAAGAATGTGTCCACATGGATAGGAAATAACCACACTCCATTTCCTTGTACGATTGTCGACGTTGTGTAATATGATTTTATTACACGTTCCAAAATATTTCCAAATGTATTTAGGTTGCATCATCACCTACCTCAGTAAGCCAATAGAGTTAGCAGTAAGGCGTTGTTTTTAGAGTTTGCTGTATTTTAAGGGATGGGCACTGTATATGTGACCCCTATATATATATCAATGAAGAGTAGTTAAACGTGTTGATGTTCATATCAAATAGATCACATTAAATAAAAAATGTTAAAGGCTATGTAGACAAGTACATCACATTTGCTTTGTCACACTAAGTTAAGTGTTCTGCTTTCGAATAAAAATTGGAAAACATGAACGGTTGACTAGCTAGAGCCAGATTATGATTTATTTATTTATTACACATTTTAGTTGACAATTTACTACATTATTTGCAGGGGCTTAGCAACAATAATTCACTGCAGTCTCGCGCTCACACATGGAAAAAGAAAACTCGTCACGAACAGGATTCGAACCTGTGCGGGGAAACCCCATTGGATTTCGAGTCCAACGCCTTAACCTCTCGGCCACCGTGACGCCATTTTTATTTTCTACACATAAGATATATAACCAAAATAGTAAGCAAATTGCACGACGGCGTTCCTTTTTGTCTTAATTAATTATCTACCTACATATACCGGTATATATATTTAGTATATATCGCTTACATAAAAGTAAAATACTAGGTAGACATATTTCTCGTCTCGATTTAAATTTTGTTTTTTAGAAAGTTACTGTCTAAATCTATCAAAAACTATTTATTAATTAGCACATGGTCTTCAAATAAACTTCCGTGGTGTGATAATAATAGAGCAAAAGCAATTATTACAGAAATGTAATGAAAAGCAGACTAATTAGAATACGATTTTACTATTTATTTTTGTTGTTGTGCCAAATAGTGATCTGACTACGCTCAATAACGAAATAACATAATATTTATATTTTTTCAATAACTATATTTCGTTTTACGGGCTTATTTTTGATAATTGCCAACAAGCAGATCAAATGGTCAACTGACTGCATTTGGCCACACGGTGGAGACAACATCATCCATTAAATGCCTAAAAACCTTAAAAGTTCAAGCTAAGGTGGCTGTTGAGAAGATACAACAACAATAATATATAACAATTAACAATAATAATACAGTGAATGTGTATGTGAATCCCTTGTTTTTCCCTCCTAAACATTTTCATTTGAATCAAAATCTTAGCAATATTTTTCAAATACATCATTTAAAAGTCGACAGATTTCTGCAATAATGGCAGTTACAACCACACCCTGTTTGCAGCACGCCCTTCAGCTCCACAGTGTGAGACGTACAAGACGTAAAATAACATTATGAATCTGCACTACATACCCTATAATCTGTACATTTTGTACAAAGTAATCTCTGTTAGGGAAGGAAAAAGCTTTCATATAGTGTAATGACTGTCTTCTCTTTATGGCACATTATATAATCACAGCTACAATCGCCTCTTACATCTCTGTAACCTCTTACATACATATTTCACACTGTCATTATTATCAGCTTAAACGTACTTAAGCTGGACAATGACACTATTTTCTTCTAGAGCTGCTGTACAGCCAAAACAAACTTTGTCTGCATAATTTTCCTGTTATCACTGTAAAGCCGCTTTGAAACAATCTGTATTGTGAAAAGCGCTATAAAATAAAGGTGACTTGACTTGTTCCTCAATAATCCCTCAGCTTGAAGAGATGTACAGCAGGCCTACATGTAACATGACTCCTCAGTCTACCTGGGAGCCAGAGATTTTAGACTACTTGCCAAACTCACATGTGGTTGATGTTGAAACTATACAGTGAAGTTTTCTGTCTAGAACGACTATTTATCTTACATATTCCACATTTACTAAGAGAAGAACACAGCTAGGACTCGAGACACTCAAAATCTCCAATGATTTGCACTTAAATGCATATGTTTTCTAGATAACAGTGTTCATTGTTGTAGACTAAATCCACAAAACTCAAACTAAGCTGGTTCTGAAGTTGTTTTATTGATGTTGAGCATCACTGCCGTGGCGTGACGCAACACCAGCATGAGGTTGTGTGTCCCAGAGGGGCCGTGAAGAAGAGTCCTGCAGGCAGCACACCTGTAGAACATGCGGGTACACCATACCTCAGCTAACCCGTGGAAACTATAGCCATCAATCCGTTCCCACCTCTTCTTTTTCCAGTCAGTGGAAAATTAACTGCAGAGAAGCTATCCATCAGAACCAGGAATGCACCTTCTTCACCTGGTATGTGTGTGTATCAGAGACTGTGCTGAATCATTTTGTGTGAGATAGATGTGTGTCCAGAGAAACGATTAAAAGCTTATGGTACTTGGGTGTTAGGCTTTACTTTAGAAGTCTATCCAGCAGCAGTTTCTATGTTTACAGGTCTGAGTACTTATTTCATCACTGAATCATCTAAAAAATGTAACTGTTTAGGAGAATGTGATGTTATTACATCAGCAGTATGGAATGTTTGACAACAAACAATACTTATGCTTCACTGTATATTTGTACTTTTTTGGTTTGTGTGTGTGCCCTTGTCGTGCACTACAGCAGTAATTGGAGAGTTGTTGGCAGTGGGCAAGGTTTCCATGGAGATGGCAGTCAATTGTGCTGGCTTTCTCCCAGAAATTTTGTAAACATGCTTCCCACCATGCCAGGACCCACTGTCAGCCCTCATAGACATCTACTTATTCAAGCCTAGAGACAGATTGCTGCTAAATGTTTTAATATAATGTTAAAAAACATAACTGTGCCAACATTTGATCTCTTTGCCTTTTGTAGTTGTCTGTTTTACACCTTATAAAAAGTACTGTACAATGGTAATGATGTTTAATGGTGATGCTGTATGATTAGCATGTTCATAGTTTACATGGCACTCCAAAGTATTTGCATCATAATACCGTTACTGAAAAACAAAGTACTGTTTCCAAAAACCATAATACTTCCATAGTACTTTATTGTAGACAATTTAATACTAAATCTTATGTACACTGACAGAAGAGAGACTGGACTCCAGCATAACAAAGGGCAGATTGGCACACACATTGCCTCTCCTACACAAAGAAAAAAAGATAGAGAATGAGAGTTCAGGCATTTCAGTTCAGTCAATTTCATGGTATTCACAGGCTCCCACAGGAAAATATAACTATTTCGGTGTATCATTGTGGTGACAGTGGTCTGAACTGCTGTACCATTCTCTGGGCCTTTGTACAATCCATTTGGAATGGATTCTAAATGGAATTTCCTCCTACAAGAACATGCTTAATTTCTGAACTTAACACAATAGGTTATAGTTACATTATATTTAGGGTTAATTCAGGGTGATATATTATTTCAGCAGACATGCTAACATTAAACAAGCTTGGGGACAAGATACCAGTGGCACAAGTGAGTAACTATGCTTCTCAAAGTCTCAGAAGTAGATGGAAGTCAAAGGGCTAGAAAAAGCTATATTTAAGAAGTTAGCTCAACAGTAGCTGCAGTCGACGGCGGAGACACGGGCACTTCTTCTGCGGGTCTTGATTCTTTCTCCTCCTCCTCTTCCTCACCGTTTTCATCATTATCATCAGTGTCATCATCTTCTTTATCCACTTCCTCTTGAGCCAAAGTTGCAGATGGACCGTTCTCGAGACCTCCAGCCTCATCTGTAACGAATACCTCTCCATCGGTGCTTCTTGGTGTGGAGGGACTGTGGTGATCATCTCCGTTTGCTTTTTCACTTGGGGAGTATAACTCAGCCAGGGGCAGCTCACCGTCAGGTCCACCAATGTTGGGAACCTCCACCGGGCTGAGGTTTCTGGGTGAGCTTCCGGGCTGCTGGGAGGAGTCAGGGTCTCCATCTCGTACCTTCTTAACATTGAAGGTCATTGGCGAGACACGGAAGGATGAGCTCTTGGAAGAGGTGCTTTTCGGGTGGTTGGGGATGAAGCTTTTCTTGATCTTCTCGCGTTGTTCTGGAGGCACGATCTTGTTGATCTTCTTCTCTATACTGCTTCGCGAGAAGGCCTTTTTCAGACTATCTACCTTCTTCAGACTGGAACGCTTGAATTTGTCAGCGCGAGAACGCTCCAGATGTTCACTTCCCAAGCCTGGGAAGCTGTCTTCATGCAGATCCAGCAGGGAATCATCGCCACCTTCTGCCAGGGGACTCATTGCTCCTTTTTCCTCATTGTCGTCGGAGGAGAGGCTGATGGTCTGCAGGCCCTCATCTTGAGAGCGGTTTAAATCAGTGAGCGGAGTTGGTGCAGATGGAGCGATTTCATCCTGAGAGGTGGAGGCCAGGCCATCTTTAGTGAGCAGAGTGGAGGGGATTTCGTTGTCCTCCTGAAATTGGAGAAGAAGAAAATGCATTTAACAAAGATCGAAAGGCTCAGTGTGTTAATGCCTGCCTTTAAGGTTACAGTGCAGATATAGTGTTATAGTAAAATCCTCCTATAACCTTTAGATGGCATTTAGATATTAATAGGAAATAGTTTTTTTCTCATTTTGTTGCATGTACATTTTGCAGACAATCTTCTCCAAAGCCACTTACACTGCATGCAGTTTATCAGTTGATGTATTTCCTGGGAATCAAACCCACAGCCTTGGCATTGCTAGCACCATAATGTACTGTAAAGATTTGTTTCAGGTCCACACACACTATTTTTGTATCAATATCAATAAGTAAAACGAAGAGATGAGTCAGTTTGCTCTGTTGTTTTTTAAGTTATATTGTGCAATCTGCTGAAAAACCTGTTTGTGGCACAGCTAGCTATACACAAGACATGTAGAGGCATTGTCTTGGAGTTATTCCAAAGTAATAAAAATGGCTCAAGGATTAGGTTTATTCTTCCCACCAAATTCCTTTCAAAAAGGTTTGATTTAAAACTTACATGTATAAAAATGCAAACTGAAATCTTGTTTCACTTAGCAATCTAATTCCTTTTTTAAGACAAGATTTTGGAATACTGCATCTCAATATCTGTTGAATGCAACAATTTTTATCACTTCTTCTTTGCCTATATTTGTTACTTATTGTGTGATTATGCATGCACATAAATAAAATATAAATATCTGTTACCTTATGCATATTATATTTGCTCAATCATTTAATCACTGCAACAGACAAACAACAAAAAAAAAAACCACTAAATATGCCACACCCTTTCAAATCTCACACAGAGAGACAGTGCAGAATATTCTTTTATCTACCAAACACACCCATGCCAAATTCCTTTTCAAAAGCTCTGATTTAAAAATGACCTTCATAAAAATTAAGAAACAAAATCTTATTTCAGTAAACAACCTAATTATTTTTGGGTAAACTCTAAAGCTTAATATATGTTGAATGCAATCATTTTTATATGTTTCTTATTCTTACTTCTTTTTTATGTTTCTTATTTTGTAATTATACATGTATGTATGTATATATATATATATATATATGCCACGCTCTTTCAAACCTCCCTCTGGCACATACAGTGCAGAATCTTCTCTTATCACTCACTCTCCCCTCACACACGCAGACCCCTGACACATACCTCAGACACGGTTGCTGAGGTTTACAGGGGTTATGCTTCATGCTTAAGGAGTAAATTGAATATATGACCCTCAGGGAAGGGTGGATTAACAGCACGAATGGAGCTTTTGCACTCTCACCTGCTCCCTCCTAAGGGCACTAGCACACTATTCAGAGCATGCACTGTCCAAGCTTATCAAAATTACAGATTTGTTATTGTATGCCAATACTTCAGTATGAAACTGCAAATGCAAGTATATGTATAAACAGATCTTCAGATGCCAGTGTCCCTGTCTCTAGGAAACCTTTTAGATGTCAAGCAATGGTCTTTTCCATATAAAGCACTCATTTAGGCTCTTTTCAGGCGAGGGTGAACAGTTTCATAGAGGCTATCTTTGAAAGCGTAAGATCCCACCCTCCTTTCAAAGCACTCTCCAAAGCCACGCCTCCTCTAAAACACATGAACACGTGCAGCCTGAGCAAAGTCTGCAAAGTGTTAAATTACCTCATGTCTCAAAGCCCATAACATTACAATAATAATGAACATAAACAACTTTAAAGAGCTCTGAACGTGTTCCTGGGACAGCTTTTTGGTCCTGAGACTTCCGCAGAAGAACTGCAAGATTACACATTCCTTTAACCTGTAATAAATATTCAATATTCTATATAAACATTGAGAGCTCCCTGTTGTTGAACATGCACTGTAATAGGCTATAATGCACGAGAAAATGGAACAACAACATAACGTCAAGACAACCTGATCCTGATGCCCTTCCCTTGTGCAAAAACTCTGTGCCATCATCAAGAAGTTGGTTTACAAATTTCAGTAAAGGAATGCAACTCCCACTTTTTACATTCAATAAATAATCCCAATGTCTTTATTGATTAATATGAAAAGAACCAAAAGTGCAATTGTTTTTCAGTTTGTGCAAATGTTTTTAAAAAATGGTCTAAGGGATGGTACTTGTGCTCATCTTTGTTAACATTTCACCTTTGAATACCCAGCATCACCTGAGGGCAGAGATCCAGTCAAAACCAGTGTTGACTCTGGGCAAACCAGTTTCTTCACGAGCACATGTAACACCCCTCAGATTCAAGAATGACGTGGAAACCAGAGCTGGGAGTTGGCTGGATTTGGTTAAGTCTGTAAAAGTATCAGCTTTTTTTTTTTTTTTGATAACCTGGTAATGTCTACATTTGGATTCTATTTCATAATTAATAATAGAGTGAAACTTCGGCAACACCTTCATATTATGTTTTCAGCCAACCATACACGAACTGTAATTTACCAAGAAACTACACAGATGAGATTTAGGGATTTAGATATTAGATTAAAAAACTTTCTGTAAAATGATTCCCTATTGAAATATGTTGTTTCAGCTCAAATCTAATTAGTTTGTACCTTGAGGGTCTTGTCAGATGAATAGTGCACACATGAAATATATCTAAGCCTGGGAAATTTCACACAGTAGTAGGTTGACCCAAATTTGAAGGCTTTATTAAAAGAGTCAACAGTAACAATATTAAAAGTCTAGTAAAACTAACATATATCATTATAATGATACATATTTTACAAAATTCTTTTGGCAATGACGTCAAGCTACAGTATCAACTTTTCTCTACATATACATTCACATTTTGAATACAAGCTGAAAACTAAAGCAGGGAGTCTGTTTGGTTAGTTTCACTCTTCATTTATTATTTGCATTCTTAGTTGAAGCTGTTTGAAGAAGTCTTTCTGATTCCTCTCTGTATCCACCTTTCTTAACATTTGTTTCTCAGCCCTGTGTCTTGTAACAGAGTGATAAATCAAGACATTTGCCATTCAGATTTTGACCTTTATCTAAATACACAATGGCTTGTGAGACTCAGAGGAAGAGAAAGAGGAGGGGACTGAAGAAAAGAGAGAGGGAGAACTTTTGAAAACATTGTGTCACATGGTGATACCCCTGGTTCAGTGTGTAATGGGAGCCTGGATAATTAATGCACCCCGCTGGAGGCCTCCGGACTTTTTGGAGTGGAAACATCGAAAGAGATGAGAGAGACTGGTGTGTGTGTGTGTGTGTGTGTGTCTCAATCTAGGCTTTTACGACCTGAACAGACAACACAAGGGCAGCGGAAAGCACAGGAAAGAAACAGAGGAAAGACAAATATAAGAACAATAGAGGATGATACTATTAAAAAGAAAAAAACACAAAGGAAGGATGTGTCAGTGGTAGATGTTAGCAGTATCGCATTTGTTCTTACTAAGAGAAAGTAGCTCTCAAAGACTGTCATTTCAGAGTACAATACTTTATATAAAAATCAACAACTTCTAACAGATTACAAGCCAATTATAGTAGTGTTATTTTAGTATTATTCATATACTATTATAGTATTTATTAATATTTTGAATTAGCTTTTGTGTTTATATTTTCAACTAATTTATACTGTATGAATCGAGCGGTTTAGTCAACATTTTCTGAAGAGACACGATCGCTTTTTATGATGAACAGGTTTAATTTAGGATTTTGCTCGCATTTAAACCTTGATCAGCAAACATAAGCACAACCAAACCTGAATGACACACAAGAACAAACCTCTTCCGGAAGCTCAAACGTGCTGCGTAACATGAGAATGAACCCCATTGGTTACGCAGAACGTTTGAGCTTCAAGAAGAGGTTTGTTCTCATGCGTCATTCAGGTTTGGTTGAGCATCTGTTTATGTTTGCTGATCAAGGCTTATATGCAATTAAAAGCGGTAATTAAATCTGTTTATCATAAATGGTGATCAAGTCTATTCAGAAAATTTGAACTAAATTGCTCGATTCGTATGGATTTGTTTTCCGATCTCTTTATGAACTTTTTGAAGCATCAAAGATCAAGTTGCAAAGGCAGTCTATAAAGAGACAGACATCTCTCAGATTTCATCGAAAAGATCTTCATTTGTGTTCCGAAGATGAACGGAAGTCTTACGGGTTTGGAACGACATGATGGTGAATAATTAATGAAAAAAACAAAAAACAATAAACAATAAAACAACACAAAACTTTGTATTTTGTCTATGAACATCATGACTGAATCTCATGTCTGAAACCTTTTTCTCTAATTTAACCCCATTCAAATTAATTATAAAACACATATCTGAACATAAAACACATTTATACACTTACAGCCCATATGCGATG
>RJVU01002418.1:2596987-2624546 GCA_003731715.1 Anabarilius grahami | reverse complement strand
TGGGGACATTCCATAGGCGTAATGGTTTTTATACTGTACAAACTGTATTTTCTATCCCCCTACACTACCCCTACCCTTAAACCTAACCATCACAGGAAACTGCACACTTTTACTTTCTCACAAAAACTCATTCTGTATGACTTATAAGCCTTTTGAAAAGTGGGGACATGGGTAATGTCCTCATAAGTCACCTTTTTTTGTAATACCTATGTCACACCCATGTCATTATACACATTTGTGTCCTGATATGTCACAAAAACATGCACACACACACACACACACACACGCACACTTGTTCACCCCACTAAGATAGTAAGATGAGGAATTTACGACATTGTGGGGTCCTTTAGTTGGACCCCACAAAGACAACATCTTAAAAGTCATATATAAGAATGTTTGACAAAATCTTAAAAGTCACAATAGTATGGCCCTTCCCTACACTATACCTAAACCTACCCGTCACAGGAACCTAACGTAACTTTAACATTCTTACATATATATAAGTATGTTAAAATTATGTAAGGTTCCTGTGACGGGTAGGTTTAGGGTTAGGTTCCTGTGACGGGAATGTTAAAACATTCTTATATATAAGATAGTTATATATATAAGAATGTTATAAGGTTCTTATAACATTCTTATATATATATATATATATATGTAATGTATAAGAATGTTTCAACATTTTAAAAATGTGTCTTAAGTGTCTTATATATAAATATAATATTAAAATTGCGTTAGGTTCCTGTGACAGGTAGTTTTAGAAATAGTGTAGGGAAGGACAATAGTAAATTGAGTCAACATTTAGTCTCATATAAAAGATTTTGTCCTTGTGGGGTCCAAGTAAAGCACCCCACAAAAGTCAAAGATTCTGTATCTTTCGTACTTTGTGGGGTCTTCTGGACACACACACACACACACACACACACACACACACACACACACACACACACACACACACACACTGACAAACCAGACAAAAATGTGCTTGCTCATCCGTTACCTGTTTATGATGTGTGGAAGAAGTTCAGGGAATCTTTGGCCTCGCTCCAGATGGAGAGAATAAGTATAAAACAACTGCCAACTGGCTTGAACACACAGTTCACTTAGATGCTGGGCAAAGCAATGTGCTATCAAATCCTCCGATCTGAGGCATTGTGGTAAAAACTATGGGAAAGTGATACTTAAAAGGCCATCTGTGGACTTTCAACCGTCTTTTACTGAATTAGCAGAGGTTTACTGCCCTGCAGAGCTGAAGAGTTTTTGTTTGTTTTATATTGAATCAAAATCTGACTTATTCTTGCCTGAGCTGAACTAAGCTGTCTAAGAAGGGGTCTGATTGCATCTCATTCTCTCTCTCAGGTTCATATTAAGAAAGCTCCACTCTCTTCAGTCTCTGTCTGTCTGGCCGCTTGAATTAATCACATGATTAGTCATGCTCCCTGAAGTATCATTTTTCTAATTAGACTGTATTTATTTGAGTGAGTCTAATAACACCTGCGGAATGAGTGTGTCTGGATCATTTCATCTTCACAGGACTTGACTTTTCAGATGTCACCCCACCTCACCCTTTGGTGCATTTCTTATTTAAACAGTAAGTTTGGGCGGGGCATACCAAAGAGCTTGTCTATTAAAAAAAAAAAGCCAATAGGCTTTAGTTATATTAAGCAGTGAACCGTTGCTACTTTCTAGTCGGTTGCAGGTGGTATTTACATTCAGGGGGTGGGGCATTCTTAATCCTTAGAACATTTGATTGGACAAAAATCTGTTTGTGCAGGATGAGTCATACCGCACTTAACTGTGATCCCTTGCAAACATTATTGAGCTGGGTGCAGGAGGAATCGTGGCTAGGAGGCAGGAAAGTGCAGCTCCACTGCACCAAAGTGAATCATTATGGTTCTTTATTTATCCTTGTATATGTGAATAGAATAAAAATAAATGAATTAAGTAAGGTACAGTCAGTGGGTCATCATCACAAAATAAACCCTGACTGGGAGTTTGTAGGCTGTACGTGATCTGTGGAGTGAAATGAGAAACACAAAACTGAATAGGAGGTTGCTGGGGCAACAGTCAAATACACAGTTTGGCTGTCATTATTCAAAAATATTTGACTGCGGAAAGCTGCGATTGACCATTCAGAATCAAGTATATCAGAGCGTTGTAATAAACAAACAGCTACATGTACTCAACTACTACTAACTACAGAGATAAAGGGAGGAGTTGAGTTGTCAAACCAGAAATCCTGCACAGGGCCGAAACATGCCTCAGTCTCTCTCTCTCTTGCTCATACATCAGTTTGTTTTCCATTGTTCTCATCCAGTTCATTCTATTTGTTCTGCTCCTCTGCTGTTTCCTCCCTCATCACAATCTTTTCCCTGGCCTTGAAGCTGTCATGTTTTGTTTTCACCTTTCTTTCTTTCTCTCTTTCTTTCTTTCTTTCTTTCTTTCTTTCTTTCTTTCTTTCTTTCTTTCTTTCTTTCTTTCCTCTAACTCTGCCTTTCTCTCAGATTTTCTTTGAGGTGAATCTCTGTTGGTTAAGGGTGGAGCTCAGGGAACGGCACAGGAATCATAATGAAAGGCAGCCTAGGACAACAACAGTTGTATGCCGACCTGAGCTTTAAAAAAAAAATCATAAAATATTGTAATTGCAATCTAAATCAGTATACACTCAGATTAAAATAGCCAGAACAAATCTCTGAAATGCACCGATCATAATAAGCAAACACATTATCTCTCAGTGTCAGAGAATATAATCAATGATGAGATCGAATCAACACAATCAAATTCAGATTAATGCTCTTTGTTGTTGAAAAAAACGAACTGTGTGCATCCGCTGCACGAAATGGATACAAATCTTTAAGGAAATCATGCTTTTGATTGATGAAAGAATGTGTTTTGTTGTATGTCCCAATGTTATTGTGCAGAATTATCAGACTGAATGTGTTTTGATCATCAGAATCTGCTCTGTCGCTATAAAAAGCTCTTTCTCCTTATGGGAGGGCCTGTAAACACTGGCAATCGGGTTGTTTCCCTTCTCCCACCCTGAAAGATTGTCACTTTCCCACAATTCACATTTGCACTCTCATATTTGTTTTACCTTTCATTGAAGATCCTGATCTTGAGGATTAAACAATGTTATGCGAAAATTACAAAACACACAATTAAACAAATGCCGATGGACTGACTTGGTCAATCATACGTGGCATTGCTTGGATCTCAAGCAGACTTATGTCATCCTAATGAAGGCGTTCCATGGCACCTCTGGGCCAAAATAAACCCTCACAATGTTCAACAGGATTTCAGAGGGTGAACTAATGAGGGGAATCAGAGAGACTACAAAGGTGTAAAAAATGACAGTTGTCAGATGTTTTGTGAACTCCCACTGCAGAAACATCTCAGCCAAAACTTTTCTTCCTTCAAAAACATAAAAGCAATAAAATATGTTTTATAACTATCCATAAAATCCTCATGTTTGCCATAAGTCATGCAGCTTGCCAAACTTTGCACGCCTTGGTGAAGACGTTTATGGTGTATGTTATCCCTTATAAGTATAGAAAGAGTTTTTCTGCTAGACGTCATGGAAAACACGCATTCTTAACCGATCTTTATCTTAGATGAGCAAAAACAGCATAAGCTATGAGCAGTTGTCTAGATTATTGCTGTTAATGATCCTTTCACAAGCACTGGCAACCACAGACACAAAAAGGCTGGAGTTACTGCAGTGAAGAGCTTCAGCACGTAGAAACACATTTTTCAAGAATCAACACTCATGTATTCCTGAGAACTCAGAAAAAGCAGTGATGCATTAAACATAAACAAACAGAGGTTTAAATGGGCAGTAATTACTGCAGATCATTAGTGCTTGTTAATGGAAACGAGGCAGTTGACCGGACTGCATTCCCCCACACATGCATTTTCAGTGCCAAACTCAGTGTGTTTACTGCAGTTCTTTCTTCTTTCGGAGGGCCCTTGTGTGTTCAAACCACACCTTCCATCTCCAAATGTCTTTACACAGCGCATATAGCGCTTATAATTACCCCACAGGCTGGGTGAGCATCGTTAGATGCCAAAAAATTAAACAAAACAAGCAAATGCACAACCAAAGAGCAATAGTGCTCTTCCAAAGCAAACTCCTGAGACCAAATGGTTCTCCCTCGTGTTTGTATTCCGTGTTTACTTTCAATAGAGTGTCAAAGGGGTGGTCGTTCCACAGAACAATACACCATTGTTTTATTGGCCTATGGTATATGGACATGCATATCATTTTCCATGAACAAAGACAGAAAAAATAAAGAAGAGAAAAATGTCTTGACTTAAAAGAATTAGTGAATTAAAGATCACTATCGAGTCATATTTGTATTGACACATGTGCAACAAATGTGAAGCATCACCTGCAGCTATAATGCTTAACATGTGTCAGTGTCCCATAACAAGAAGGGAAAGTATACATGCCTGTGCTGTTTTGTCACTTCAGGCACTTGACCACATGGGAAAGTGTGTTTTGAACAAAATACCGTATAAGAACTAAAACACCTGACAATGGAAGTCAGGTGAATGAAACAAAAAAGGTAATTGTGAGATTGTAAGAAACTGTAAGAAAGTCTCATTGTCACAAGTCACAATTACATGAAAACTCATGAAAAAAACTCACATTTACCCTTTTTATTTATATTTATTTTTGCTCTGAGGTGGAAACTTGCTTCCATACCTGAGTCTAATAACACACATACATCTACATATTTACACAGGGGTCTGTGTGTGTGTGTGTGAGATGGTTACACTATTTGTACTGCAAGCATATATACCGTTCAAACATTTGGGGTTGGAAAGTTTATTTAATGTTTTTCAAGGAAGTCTCTTATGCTCACAAGGCTACAATTTTTTTAATCAAAAATGCAGTAAAAATATTATTACAATTTAAGATTGTTTTCTATATTAATATATTTTACAACGTTCATTTATTTCTATGATGGCAAAGCTGAACTTTCAGCATCATTACTCCAGTCTTCAGTGTCACATGATCCTTCAGAAATCAGTGTAATATTCTGATTTGGAGCTCAAGAAACATTTTAATACTGCTTAAGGTCCCCGTGAACCGGAACTTGCAAACGACATTTCTCCAGTGTTGTGACGTATTTCCAAGTGAAACAGAATATTGAATAGAGGGCAGGTTTTTACTTTAGCGCTCCTCCTCTCCATCTCTCGCTCATAGCAGACACATAGGAGTGGTTTAAGCGTTTTCAACCCAAGCCGTCAAACTGACGTCATCAGAGAAGTAACTTTTCAGATTTTGATTAAAGATTACCACGACAAACTATTTTCTTCTGTGTATTAACTTGCACGGATTAATTGTTCACCACAAGACTAGTAGTATGCGTTAACAAATTAAATAGGGTCAATTTTGATTTCAAGACAACTTTAATATTTTTGTGGTAACCGTAATAAATGTTTTTCAGGTTTTTTGATAAATAGAAAGTTCAAAAGAACAGCATTTATTTAAAAACAGACATATTTTGTAACATTATAAATGCCTCTTTTGAACAATGTAATGTGTACTGGCTGAATGAAGTATTAATTTCCATAAAAAACAGTAGTATATTTCAGTAGACTTACAACATACACAACAGAAGTGCTAGTCCAGTGAATGTGTGCGTGTCTTGCAAAGCCCTTCTTTTCATCTTACAACACATTCTCAAAGTAGATATTACAATCTCCTGCAGCAAACTTTCTGCAAGCCTGCACTCATGCCAAAGTGTTTTAACAGGCTGAATACAGGCTGATTATTACTTTAGAAAATCACCTGCTGCTAGCGATCACAAAGGGAACGCTTAAGACTTGGGATCAGCCATTAGCTGCACTGTTCAGCCTCATGGGCTTCCTCTCTGACAGCTGGATTAGTCATGAGTCATCGCCCCAATAATCAACTCTCTCCACACTGATAGATGGCTCTTATTAAATAAGTGTATTAAAAGCAATATCCTTAAAATTTCCTGTTTTCCTTAGCAATCATTTTGAATTAGCATGCTTAAGATAAGTCTAAAAATATGTTAACCTCAGCCTGTTTCAGAAACCTTTGATGAAGATTTTTTTGTTTTGTCCAAAAAAGGCAATGAAGTCATCTTCTTATGAAGGAAACAAATCCATTTGACATTTTGACAACATTTTACGCTAGCTAATGCCTTCATGAATGATCAGGTGTTGACATGACTGATCAGGAAACGAGTCTCAAAGGAGCTAGATAAAAGTCTGTGTTTTCATTTCTGTTGAGGTTCAAACACTCGCTTTGACATTTAGCTCATTCTGCTATTGAATTACATTAGCCTCAGGAAAACTGATTCCCAGAAATCATTTTGAAAAGCAGAACTCTAACACCCCTAAGAAATGCCTCTACCTGCTTCTACAAGTTAAAGATCACTGTCCCAGCATGTAAAGCTGCATGTGGGTCGCTCCAGGGCAATCAGATAAGAATACTATTCTAAATGCGCGAGCCGCACACAGTTGCTTAAATCAACACGACGCACCCTTCACATTAACCAACCGGCATAAAGTATAATAGCACTTCCTGAGTGTGTAAAATTGCATTACCTGAACATACAAAACAGCTCACCAAAGATTAGAACAAACTAAAGAACAGGTCACAAGGCTGGTTTAGCTAGAAGACTCAACTTTACAATCTCAGTTTGTTTTACATGTATTTGTAAGGAGAGGCTTGTAGTCTAATGAACCTATTGTAAACAAAGTGATCTTTGAGCTTTATGGTAAAGAATGATGAAGAATGTGAGAGTTTTGCAGTAAGCTCAAGATCAGCAACTGACAACTCTCTTTTACATGCGTAATCTGTAACAATACAAATACTTAAATGCTTGCACACAAATGTACATATTGAAATTCTCTGCAATCTGCACAAACTTCAAACATTTCATCCCAGCTGCAGTCACAGGAAGAATTCCCATGCACTCTAGTTTCATTCATGATACACTACTGCACACGTGTCCTGTCACACACTACTAAAACCTATAGAAAACACTGAAACTTTCTCTCTGATAATTGTCTATATCCCCTTGCAAACATTTACATGGAGTTTAACTAAAAAAATTTCAAAAATTCTTATATCAAAAGATGAGTTAGAAAGCATGTGCTAAAAGTGTAATTATAGCTTTAAAACTGTTTTATTGCTATATGACAAACAAGCTAGAATGAGTCTTTAGAAAGTTAATCATTTTGAATTTCCATGCTATGCTTAAATCTAAAAATTCTCACATATTTAGATTATTTTTGTCTTTAAAGCTTCCTCAAGTGTAGAAAAACCTCATTCAGACACATATTTTAATCTTTAAAGATTCCTCAAGTGTAGGAAGATCTAATTCTTCTCACCTGAAAGATGATTACTTTAAAGTGGTTCCTCTTCAGCAGATGGGCGTGGTTGGCCTCCAGATGCTTCACCTGGCTGCTCTGTTTATCCAGGCGCTCCCTCACCTCCTTCACGTTGTTGCCAGTCTTGCGCGAGCGCTCCAGCAGCTTGGCCACGCTGTTGGCCGTGGACGTGTGGCTCTTAGTAAGCCGGGTCACGTCGCCTTGCACCACCCTCACCGCCCCCTCCAGCTCAGCCTGCTTCTTCTCCATCCTCTGCTGGTTCTCCTGCACCGCCTCGATCATCACCACCAGCTTGTCGAGCAGAGCCACCACCGTGATGGCGCTGACTTGGCTGCCAGTGGCCGTTGGGCTGGTGGGGGACTTGGGGCCCAGACGGGAAAGGGTGTTGACAGGTGAGGAGGGCACCGAGCCGGGGCTGAAGCTCGGAATTAGGAGATCCTGAGCATCTGGAGCTGGTGGTGTCGGGGTGCTTTCCTCCCTGGGTAAGGTGGCTATGCTTCGCTCAGCGTGAGAGGAGTCTTCACCCATCCTGGAGTCAATGCTGGTGGTTTTGAATGGTGTGGTTAGGTTGACTCTCACAGACACTCTCCTGCCTTCTGCGCCTCTCTAAAAACAACATTCCCAACACTCCACTTAAAAACTTCCCACACACCCAGGGGAGGGGCTTGGTTGCTGTGGTAGTTAGCCCAGCCCATCAGAGTAATGTGAGTAAAGGGTGTCAGTGTGAAAGTGTACCTCTGCATGTGTGAATTTTTCCTCAGTGCAATTTCAGTATTGTTTGATTTGTTTGAATTTGCAGTCAGTAATGTTTTTGGTAGTGTAGTGAGGCATATTTGGACGGCACTAGCCACAGGAGTGTTTGTGTGAAGGAATGTGGGTGTATCTGTTTCCGTGTCATGCACCTGAATGTCTCTTCACTTCTTCATGAATCTCTGCTGGTGTTTTGTCTCAGCTGTCCGGCAGACTGGGTAAATGTCACAAGGGGAAATATGGAAATCTGTGTTTGGACAGTGAACTCAGTTAATCTGTAGCCATGGCACCATGTCAGACTCAAGCACCACACACACACACACACACACACACACATACCACACACTTTATGAATGCTATGCTAAAAGGGATAGTTCATTCAAAAATGAAAATTATGTCATTATTTACTCACCCTCATGTCGTTCCAAACCTGTATGACCTTCTTTATTCTGTGGAACACAAAAGGAGAGGTTTTTAAGAATGTTCATGCTGCTTTTTTCCATACAATAAAATTGGATGGGGAACAGGGCCTGTCAAGCTCTAAAAATGTGCTCTGCGTTTACTTTTCTCAAACAGAAAAGAGCAGCTTGGACCAGGGTTATTATAGTTAACTAAAACTGAAACCAAAAATCTAAAACCAAAAACTTTTGTTACTTCAAATAAAATAAACTTTAATTAAAATAAAATAAATATGAAAAACCTTAAACTCATTTTATTTCAGAAAGTTGCAAATGCAAACTTTCTCATTTTCATTTAGTTTAACGATGTAAAAAAACCATTTAGTTTAACGGTGTAAAAAAACTAAATGATAAAATCATGACAAAATATAAAAAATTTAACTACAGTTAAATCAAAAACAGAAAATATAAAAACTAATTAAAATGAGCAAATGATCATATAATTTACAGAACAAGCAACATTGTCACGGTTCCAGTCATTCCCGGACTACACTTCCCATAATCCTCTCTGCCAATCACCTGCACTCACTCCGCCAATCACCTGCACTCACTCCACCAATCAGCTAACACTAATCACCACACCCAGCTGCCACACATTACCTGGACTATATAAGCTAGTCACATCCTTACACACATTGCGAGGTCTTGTATACTCTGTTGCAATTCTGAGCGTTTATCCTTGTGTCTGTCTGCCCGTTACTGTTCCTGTCTGTTCCCCGTGTACGATTCTCTGCTGCCTGCCCTTTGGACTATTTGCTCTGTTTTGGATTTACGATTGTTATCTGCCAGCATGACCCATTGCCTGTTCCTCGACTACGATTCTGCCTACTCTCTGCCATACCTGTTTGCTGTTGTTCCACCATTGCCTGTTTGACTACGAACTCAGTTTAATAAAGCTTGCATATGGATCTCACCTCGTGTCCCGCCTCGTTACAAACATATTTTACAATACATTTAATGCTATGCAGGATGAAAGTCCAATAAACATCCAACAGACAGCTCACAGCAACCATAATAATAAACTAGTAAATAAATGCATTAGGATAATTTACCACATGTGCATTTTATGAGCTATTTGAAGGTATAAAGCCAGGTCAGACATTGATATTGAACCTTGCTCAACAGTCTGAATGAACAAAGAGAAAGAAAGACACTAAATCATTCATAGATCTGTGAAGTAAACATTGTGAAATAAATGCCTCACCTCACCTGGAAATCTGGTGTGTGGAGCTCATATCAAAGATAAACACGCCACATTATTCTGTTTCGACCAGAGGTCATTTTCTGGATAATGACAATCAATAGGAACAAAGCAACATGCATAACTTAGATATTTGTAAGAAAGTGTTATTAAAGGACACGAACATAAACATAATCTCCCACATCCATTCATTTCCTGAGACTATGAGGCGATTGCCTCCCTCTCCCAGGCCGCCTGCATGCACACACATAAGCAAAGAAAAACAGTGCTAATATTTCCTCTGTTGTAGTTTGGTGGAGTATGTATATTCTCCTGTCATGTGCTCAGATTATAAAAACAAAGCAAAAACCATCACCCAACTGACCCCACATCCACACATGGACATCCATAGCCAGAAACAGGTCATGCCAAAGCAAATCACATTATACTTAAAGGGATAGTTCACCCAAAAATTACTCACCCTCATGTTGTTCCAACCTTTAAGACTTTCTTTATTCTGCACATAAACGGTAAAGAGTGTAAAAACATTTCCCTGATAGCACACGTCCATCACAGAGACATCTATTTGATGTCTGAATTTACATCTGCAAGATGTAGGCTATTTTTTAGATACATCTGCAATATGTGTGTAAATGTTGACATAGATTACTAAGATGCAACTTTATAACTAGTTTATACTTTTTATTATGTACATAAATTGACCAAGGTGAACATATTTAGACAGGTTGTGAACCCTATTTTGTTTTCAGACAGTTGAACATAACTACAAAGTATATTCAGTTCTGCCGCTCGTCAATGGCAGCTGTCAACAGTTGCTAGGAGACAAGAACAGTCCTCTGTAAGTAGGCTAGACCTTTGTCCGAACTTTGCAACCTTCGAAGGCGTGGCACAGCTAATGACGCCAACGTTGTAAGCTGGCATTTTGCTTTTTCTCCAATGGTGGAGCCACTGACCCCTTCTCAAGGATCCCTCTGACGGCATCTCGAACAAGAAAAAATGTAGGGCGGGACTTGATTTTGTCCATCAGTGATAAAACATTTATAATACTTAAGTATTCCATAAAAATTATTTTTTTTTGATTTCATTGTGACAATAGCGTTTAATGACAGGATTACTTGCCTGTGAAATTTCTGCTTTAAATTGTTTTCTATATTGCAGAAATGACAGTCTGAGTGCAAAGAAAATATTGTTGCTTGAGTTTGTGATGGTTTAGCAACATACACTGCCGGACCATTTGGTGGTCAGTCGGTTCAAACAGATGCGATGACACAGCAGCATATACTGTACAACCTCTGCCACACTGTGCTCTTGTTGTCGTACTGCTACTATACATTTATTATGCATCCCGTCCCGATCGCAGTGACTATAATGTGACAGTATTCAAAGACCGCCCAGTATGGAGTTACAATAAATTTAGGATTTATGATGAATATTTGATGAAGATTTAGGGTACATTTACGTGACAACAATGTACTAAAAATGGAAACGTTTTTCCTTTGCTCCTTTTGCTTACATGCGACAAAGTTTGGAAAATGATCCCTGTTCACACGGATCCATGAAAAATGACTAAAAACGCTGTATTATGCATGCCAGGCTAGTAGCTGGCGATGTTACTCTGTAAAGAAACACTATGCGCCTATTAGTCTCGGCAGTTGTTTCCAGGCGTCACAGCAGTTCTTTCCAGGTGGACCGTTAAAGAACGCGACACACACGTCTCCTGAACATCCTGTAGAATTCAACCAATCACATGACCACTAAGAAAAAATCCTGAAGTGTTTCCAGTTAAGTGTGCCATATGTATCAGATGTTCAGCCAACGGTCCGTGGGCGTGACGTCTGAGGCTGAGACTACGCGCCTATAGACTGAACATATAATACGCATGCGCATGATGTCACTGCTTTCACAAATTTACAAGGAGATGATAATGCTATCATTTTCAGAAAATTGCACTTTGAAACCCGTTTTCAAAAGTTTTCAGGCCCCCAAAACGGCGTTGTCGTGTAAATGAGCAGCCAAAACGCATAAAAAGATTTCACTTTTTAGTTGAAAAAGTTGTCATATAAACCAAAGTCCCTTTAAGACAAGTCGTTTCACTCGGCGGCCATCTTTGATGACGCCTCTCGGGCATTCAAGTGCAGCTCCTATCTCTTTGAATAGGGAAACAATCAAATTCTCCAAAGCTGTTTGCCAAGCTTTTGATTAAATTTCATATTTGAAATCACCAGTGAAATCTGACAACAACTGTCTCATAAATGTTGTTTCTAAATGTTCGAATCATGACAAAAAACAATATTTTTCAGGCTGGATCAAGCTAATGCGCATGCGCAGTCCTAAATGCGGGTCTCTTGTGTCTCATTTCGGAGGCGCGCATCTGACTGTTTCTATAGGAACCGGAGCTTCTAACAGCCGCTGCAGCGACGTGATGAATTTACCAATCGGCAATTGGCTCTTATTTAGAAGGCGGGACTTATTCCGCCATATTGAGTACCTTAGAGATGACGTGTTTTTGGTTTTTGTAGGCCAACCCGGAAGTTAGCGGTGCACGGGTTCCCTCGATCGAAAGCCTATCGCCCATAGACTTTTGGAAAATTGCAAAAAAATAAGCTCTGTGTTTAACAAAGGGTTATGACACTTACACGTTTTGTCTCTCAAGATAATCTTTACATGTTAACACAACATTTATACATTTTGAAGCCTAAATAAAGTCATCAGATATAAAAAGCTAACAGTAGGCTATAAACGGACTACAGCACACCATAGATCACCACCACCAAGCTTCCTCAAACTTTATTAAAAAAAAAAAAAAACTTTATTTAAAAACATTCTCGCTGATCTCGATGATCTGCGCTGTATATGAAAACTTTTTTATGAGAAATGCTGTCCAAATGTCCTTTTTGTCATGATGACGTGTAAAGTCCCCGGCAAAGGAAGTAGTCCCTTTTAGCAACTTGTTAGCAACCACTGTTTTTAAGACACATTAAAGGTTTTAAAAAATCACAAGCGGGATATAACTGGTGTGTTTTATGTCATAGATCAAAATGTGAAAATAATTAGAGGCTTTGTTAACAACAGACCTTATTTCAGGTGATTAGCAAAAACCCATTAAAAAAACCCATAGACTTTAGTGCGATGGAACTGGAAGTCCTAAAATGCTTCTGGGTTTTGCATACAAAAACACGTCATCTCTGAGGTACTCAATTGCGCGTTGCACTTTCTCCCATTCAAAACAATACAAGTGATGCGTCTTGTGTTATTCTATAGTCTTTGTATAAACCGATCTTTAGTTACACACCCCCACTGTCGCCAACACTTTTTATGCCCATGAGTCTGAGGAACACGAAAGAACATATTTTAAAGAATATTGGCAAACAAACAGTTTTGTTTTTATGTGAACTGTGGAGACATGGTTTTTATACTGTACAAACCGTATTTTCTATCGCCCTACACCAACCCTACCCCTAAACCTACCCATCACAGGAAACTTTGCACATTTTTACTTTCTCACAAAAACTAATTCTGTATGATTTATAAGCCTTTTGAAAAGTGGGGACATGGGGTAATGTCCTCATAAGTCACCTCTTCTTGTAATACCTATGTCATACCCATGTCATTATACACATTCGTGTCCTTGTGTACTGTGTCCACACTTCTTTTATGTTCCACAGAAGAAAGAACGACCAAATGTTTTGGAACGACATGAGGGTGAGTCAATGATGACAGAATTCTCATTTTGGGAGAAGAATCCCATCAATAAGCTTTTCAATAAAGATATTCCATAATCATCCATTATATAGTGCAGTGAAGCCTGACCTCTGCAGGTAGAAGGTACTCACTGCAAAATAAATAAATAAATAAATAAAACAAAACAAAACAAAATAAATAAAAACAAAAAATAAAATAAAATAAAATATAAATAATTCCACTAACCTGCAGTTTAACATTGGTAGTTCTCTGAGAAAATAAGAGCATGTTATGATACCTACAGATTATTGTATTTTTGGACCACATGCTTCAGTAAGTGAATTTACTTTAATGAATGCGTTCTGCACTCAGTTGGATAATGATACTGTAAAACATGTCAATAATGTGTAGTGTTTCCTGTCCACTACGTAAAAACATCCTGTTGTTGATTCGTTTTAATGAGAGTCTGTAGATCGTCTTTCTCTTTAGTTTCATATTATTTGTGACTATTATTGAGTTGTCACTCATAGCGTTGCACGATTTGTGTTTAAGCGTCATGGGAAAATTCCCGAGTATGCAAAGACATGTCATTGCAGAGCACACTAAATTTATGCCTGTGTTATATATAATTACTACCTTTGTTTAAAACTTGGAAGGCTTTGCTGGCAACAGGTTTGTCAATTTGAATATAGGTGAATGCAAACTCTGGGTCTGGAGAGAGATCACAGTAATGAGAAAGGAAAAGAGTTCAGCATTCATTAGCCGAATGATAGCAGACAGATTTCTTTCTCTCGTCTCTGGGACCTTTTGACCAGTGATGAAAAAAGCAGAAGATGGTAAAGACATTTGAGAGATAATTTGACAATTTTCCTCAGATCTTGAAGGCCCTGAAGAACAGTGTTTCTCAAAGCCTTCTCAACCACCCACATGAAATGATTTTCCTTTGCCTTGGATTTTAGCCTTGCAAGATTTGGCAGTTTTATTTTTTTATTTATTTGTAAAGATCTTCAAGAATGCAACAACAGTCAAATACTGTTGTCTAATATTTTAAAGCACTTCCCAACCAGGGTTATATTAAAAGTGAATCACTGTAAAACTGCCACATTAAAAGTAATGCAAATGCTATAAATGACATCCAGTGTAATATAAGGAACACATTTATGGTTTGGTTCAAAATATTGTTATGGTTCTGGCTGAGACTGAGATACAATGAAACAACATCTAAAAGCAAATGTATTGATTGTGAAATTGTGGTACATGCTATGAAAGTCTTAGAATGGATCAGATAAGTGCTTTCTTCACATGGCTTGGCAATTGATTCTGTGTTGCTAAAAATGCAATGTTTACTATGTACCTGTATCTTGCACTTTAGTATGTTTGACTAGAACTCTAGTGATATGTGGAGAAATCAAAATGAACATTGTATGCAAATTCAGTTTTTACACCATGACAGTGTCAACAGGGCTACCATTTCTTCCTGCATTGTTGAAAACACAGTCTGAAGATAGAGTCCATTAGGTGGAAGCAGAATACAAACACATATTTGTGCACATAGACAAATATATGGTCATTTTCATTAAGGAACTCTCTCTCTCACCCCTGTGGCACACAGACTGTCAGACAGGACAGGAAGTGCCGGAACTCCACTGGACTGGTCTGGGGATGAAGTAGGAAGAACTTCTACAGACGAGGAATGTCTGGAATTTCTTTGTCCTAAAGGATCCTGTTCTCCACATGACCTTTAGAGGTCAGTAATATTCTCATCTTTTGAATAGCTCAGATAATTCAACCCCTAGTTTTAAAAATCTAAGACTAACAGCTGCTATCAAGTTAGAAATCACACTATTACTGTACATTTGTCTTTCTTCTCCTTGTTTTTTTTCTACTGCCGTTCTTGCTTTTGCTTGGATAAAATTGACAAAAAACAAAACAAACAACAACAAATATATATACAGTATATATATATACACACACACACACACACACACATTTATTTGAAATATATTTGAATGTCTTTACTGTAACATTTAATATCTGTTTAATTTAATATCATTGCTGAATAAAAGTATCAATTTCTTTCAGAAAAATCTTGCTGATCCCATACTTTTTAACAAAAATTATTGAAGATTGATTTTGCTGGGCCTGTCAAAGCCTCGCGATGTTTATTTGTAGAAAACAATTTTTCCAGTCTTACTAGAATCACCTGAAATGACCTTAAATTCAGACCCTTCAAAAGTCATGGCATTCACAAAAGAAATAATCACACAGTGCTTTGTGATATAAATTATTTATTTACATTACAGAAAAAGGACCCCATCAAGACAAACAAATTAACTATTGGAAATATTACCCATACATAACCAAATAACAGGACTTGTCCTATCATGGTGTCCTAAAATTCTCTGTTTGTGTCCTGTGCCACAGGTGCAAGGCATCGTGTGTAGAACCCATCGTCCTCCGTTATATCTGCACCATCATTCTCCGTCCCTCCATCCCATCATCCAGCAGGATGCAGTGTCTCCTTGAGGACAGAGATTGAGTTTTTTATTTTCTGTCCTCTGTCCAAACTACATTTCCCATGATTCTCTGCTCACGAGCGGTCGTGGCGCTCAAATGAGGCGGGTGGAGGCGCGCAGGGTGTTTTCAGAGTTGTAGTGCATTGTGTTCTGCTTCTGCCGATTGATTCTGTTGGTCCGTGGGCACTTCCTGTGGAGGAAGCAAAAGGACGTCATTATTGTACATATAACTTGCTTCCACCAGGCAGTTCTATGTTATTTCTAAATCAAAACAATGCCTGGAAGGAAAAAACTAATTTTCTTTTGCTATAAAAATATCTTGTAATTGTAAATATCTTGATGTTTTTAAAAATAATGTTTCATGCATGCTTCTGCATCAGTAGTATTCATTCGACAGTTTTCCACTGCTATGATTTGAAACTGCATCACGGCTCACAGACTTTTGAGCCCTGTCCACAAACAAGGGTCTGTCTCTTTCACTGAAGAAGCTAAATTAACAGTGATTCCTAATATATATATTTTACTGGCCCATTCAGGTTTATACTGACAAATACTTTTTGACTGCAGTTTTCAAATACTATTATTTTTTATTATTTAACATATCTGTCAAGGTACTTTTCATTAGTTTGGGAGGAATACGATTGAAGTGGGTAATTTCTGTGCCACTAGTGATGGATGCCACAAATGGATTAGCAATCTTTGTGAGTGGGTACAACAAAACATTTGCTACTTGTTTGTCCAAACAATGAAATATGGGTTAAGAGTTTGATACATTATTTTTTTTGAATAAACAATCTTTATTTTTACAATTTTGCTTGATGCCAAAATTTCACACTTTTAAATGGAACTATTTTGTGTATTTTTTACTACTGTTTCTTATACCGCAAAGGTATATTATGCAGTTATTCAGCTGAAAATATCATACATATGTTCAGTTGGGCATACACCATCATTCAAACCATTTGGGATCAGTGCAATGTTTTTTGTTTTTGAAAAAAGTCTCTTTTGCTCAACAAAGCTGCATTTATTTAATAAAAAATACAGTAAAAACAGTTATATTGAGAAATATTATTACAATTTAAAATAACTTATTTTAAAATGTAATTTATTCCTGTGATGGCAATCAACATTACTCCAGTCTTCAGTGTCACATGATCCTTCAGGAATCATTCTAATATGCTGATTTGCTGCTCAAAAACATTTATTATTATTATCATCAATGTTGAAAACAACTGTGCCTCTTATTTTTTTTAGAAACTGAGATTCCTTTTTTTTTTTTGATTCATTGATGAATATAAAGTTCAAAAGAACAGCATTTATTTGAAATATAAAAACAAAAAATCTTACAAAGCCCAAACTTTTGTATGTAGACTAAAGACGATCTGAAGTTTAATCATCCATCCATCACTTCTACTCATGATCCATGAACATACAGAAAATGCTCCCTCTTTTGATGTGTATTACAGTAGATGGGTGAGTTATTTAGTGCTACTATTTATTTAGTGCCAGCAGCCTGTCACCCTGTAGCCCAAGACTGGTTGCCCACTGAAGCTAAGCAGGTCTGAGCCTGGTTAGTACCTGGATGGGAGACCTTCTGGGAAAACCAGGTAGCTGCTGGTAGAGGTGTTAGTGAGGCCAGCAGGGGGTGCTCACCCTGTGGTCTGTGTGGGTCCTAACGCCCCAGTATAGTGACGGGGACACTGCACTGTAACAAGCACCATCCTTCGGATGAGACGTTAAACCGAGGTCCTGACTCTCTGTGGTCATTAAAAATCCCATGGCACTTCTCGTAAAGAGTAGGGGTGTAACCCCCGGTGTCCTAGCCAAATTCCCTCCATAGGCCCTTACCAATCGGCCTCTTAATAATCACCATCCATTGAATTGGCTCTTTCACTCTCTCTCCTCTCCACCTACAGCTGGTGTGTGGTGAGCGTACTGGCGCCGTTGTACTGTGGCTGCCGTCACATCATCCAAGTGGATGCTGCACACTGGTGGTGGATGAGGAGAGACCCCTGATATGATTGTAAAGCGCTTTGGGTGTACAGTTGTACATATGAAAGCGCTATATAAATGCCTCATTCATTCATTCATACTAGTGATTTAGATTTCACTATCACACACATATCCTTCAACAATGACCTTTCACACAGTGTAAAAAGACTCCTGCTGGCAGGACCTCTCACTCTATAAAGAGCTGCGAGTGTGTTGGATTTACACAGGAGGTAGCTGCCCTCCGCTTTTCTTCGCAGTTATAATGCTGTGGTGTATTTATACTCACCGGGTGATACACAGCACCACTACACATATGATGGCCACCTGCAGAGCCCCAATGACAGACGCGATGAGGACGTAACGGAGCTTTCCAGAGCCAGGCACCACATACAGCACATTATACTCCTTAGTGTCACACTGCGGACCGCTGAATCCTGAGTGACAGCTGAAGAAACAAACACAGCATTATGTACTTGTTAGATTAGATGCGTGTGAGTGCACACTGTCTCTGTAATATATCTAGTATTCACACACACACATGCTGCAGTGTTTCCTGAGAAATACCTTGTGTTTTACTGCAGTAACTGCCAGAGAGACTCTCCTTTACTGTCTCAAGTTTCTTTTCAATGACTTTAATATGAGTTTTAAAACTCGAATAGCCACTTATTTTTATTAAGCTAATGTGTGCACAATTCTGTTTATAATACTTCCTTCTGTCCAAACTTAATCTGTAGAGATGACTTGTAGATCGATTTTCCTGAAAAATGTAACAATCAACCAATGACGTTTGGAGTTTGGGAATCTGTTTGTCCTACCAATGAAACACCAGGGTTATTACAGAGTTGAGTAAATCTAAAACTAAAACCATAAAACACTTTTTTGTTACTTGAAATAAAAAAAATTAAAAAAAACTTTTTTCAGCTAGCTGCAAAAGAAACATTTCTAATTTTCATTTAGTTGAACTTAAACTAAAATACCTAAAACAAATAAAAATGAATAAAATCTATAATTTTTTCATGATTGTTAATGATTTTAATGATGAACAATCATTATTTTTTTGTGGTTTGAACACTAGGGGGAGACAAAGGTCTGTGAAATAGAGTTCCATACACAGTCATAAGATGCTGTGTGCCTGAACACACACATTTATTCACAATGTATTTTTCTAGACGGGATACGCTTGAGTGATCAGACACATCATGAGTGTGTGTGTGTACCTGCAGGATGGTGTTGAGAGCATGTTGGGATATTCACAGTCTCCGTGAACACAATAGTTCTTATAGTGCTCAGGGCAAGGGATGTACAACCCTCTCGCCACCTCTGAAACCTCAGGCTTCTCCTCTATTATTCAAACACAGACACACACAAGTGGGTCAGAACAGCTGGAATCCAAGGGCATCTTCAGAACCACAGGACATACATGTGAAAATCAACTTTTTATTATCAAACACACACGCACCTGTGTAGTCTGTCCTGGCATATTGCCCATCGCCTGCTTTGGTGCCTGTAATCATGTCGCCTACAGGATAGAAATGAATTCAGATGTTAAAATGAACAGATCTGCCTCAGCCAGTCTGCTGGTTATATAATAAAGAATGTTTTTTGTTTTCATTTGTACAATGTCATTTTGAAGATGATATTTGGGAAATTGCTATATTCCAGAAACTAATGATCACATGAACATGAATGAACTTGATTATGTAACAGTGATTTATAATGTTCATCTTTACATGAGTTCTCTCATGTTGTCTTATATAAATGCAAATTCAATGGAAGAAGACATCATGTAACAATATAAGAAATGACTATGTTATATAAAGCAATCATAAATGATTTCAAAATGGTCTTCATACCCTGACAGTGACCCAGGAACTTGACCTCGATTCGTTCTTGCCGCTGACACGATGCCTCTTTTACCTGGCAGGGGTTGTCATAGGAGCGGCCGTCTGATGCGCACACGGGGTTAAAACTGATGTGAGAGCAGTCGATGTTACAGACGCACCTGTGTAGTGAGAAACAGCATAGTAAATGCCAATTACTGACAAATCAAAGACCGTGGAGAAAGATCATTAAACAAGTGTCACACCTTGTTTGATCAAGCTGTCAGCTAAGAATAACATTTCACACATGCAAACTGGGGACTCAAAGTAATTGCTGGAGGGGTATTCAGTGTTTCACATCTGATAACGAAGCAAAATCTTTAATGGCCTCTTTGGACATAATGCATCTTTTTTGGCCTTTTACCAATTTTTATTAATATTAAATAAGTGACAGGAAATGATGGTCAGGAGGAAATATCCAAGAAATGTCACAAGTCAGATTCGAATGTCGGCTCTAGGGTTGGGTATCATTGCAGATTTACTGATTCAATTCCAATTCTCAAGCTCAATTATGTTTGATTCCGATCCATTCGGTTATGTATCAGTTATAATGTTTATTTTTCTTACATATGAAAGTGATTCTTTCTCTTCTAATGCTGTAAATTATATCACAGTCAATACAGATTTTGAGAATCAATATCAAGTTTAATTGAAGATCGATATTTTAACCCATATTTAAATCAAACTTTTTTATGGCCTGCAGAAAATGTGATTATGAAAGTAAAATGAAATAAACAAAGTACCGATCAGGTTTTTGAGCCCCCGATCTGATCCGAGTCATATTGAGTACGATCTGATACTTGTATTTTCCTAGTGCTTGGAGCACATTTCAACATTAAAGTTATTAAAATCAATCAAATGTATACAGGCCATGGAGAGAATTTCTCAGTGGCTCAAATGTAAAAAAGAGTCATCTATCACTACGGAGTGATTCCAATAGAACTACTACAGTAATTATATTATAGAACACAAACATAAAGGGAAAAAAAGTGGATTGAAGGTTAGAAAGCATGACGCTCGCATTGTCAGAATGAGAATGCCAGTCTGTCAGTCAAGGCCAAAGCAAGATGCAACCCATAGCAGCGCGTTATGGCAACAACGCCTCAGATAGTCTGATGGCAGATAAAATAAATAGTAAATGTCGGTACTGAAATTTAAAAAATGTGACGCTTTGAGTGCTGTTGAGCGGATTCGTAAACACCTCTGATTGGCCATTGTGTTCACGGCTCATCGGATATGTCTGCGATTGGCTTCAATGATCAATGCTTCAATGACTTGTAAATAGTCATCAATGACACTCTTCACCGAGCCCTTACACAGATACACACGGGAGCGTTTGAAAGCAGGTGTCTATTGCGGACCAGTCCGCCTGCTTTCAAACGCTCCCGCTTTCAAATTTAAACACTTCCGTGTAGCCAATCACAGACATAGGCCATCCGATGAGCGTGTGAATACAATGGCCAATCAGAAGTGTTTATGAATCCGCTCAACAGTGCTCAAAGTGTAGGATAGCCGATAACGATCAGTTAAAAAAATGCTTGATCAAATCGGGACATCCCTAAAACAAAATGTTTTCACAACACATTCACTATTAACTACGACTTTTGCCTCAATAAATTCTTAATTTACTGCTTATTAATAGTTAGTAAGGTAGCTGTTGTAGTGTTTAAGTTTAGGTATTGGGTAGGATTAAGGGATGTAGAATATGGTCATGCAAAATAAGGCATTACTATGTGCTTTGTAAGTACTAATAAACAGCCAATATGTAAGCAAATAAGCAACTAGTTAAAAGTGAGAATTGTTCCCCATACTAAAGTGTTACCAATGTTTTATACACAGGTAGGTGTAGCAGGTAGCCCTACTAGGGACAAGTGTTGTAAATTAGCTTTAAGCTAAAAACATTATGATACATGCATCAGATGACTGTCAAAGTTTATCTATGTTATTTGAATCTGTCCCTATCTAAATAAAACAAACGGAGGTGTTTCCCAACCCTGTTCCTGGAGGCACACCAACAGTACATGTTTTGGATGTCTCCCTTATCTGATCCATATATTTCTAGTCTTGGAGTTTCTACTAACGAGCTGATGAGATGAATCAGGTGTGTTTGATTAGGAAGAGTTGGAAAATGCGTAGTGTTGTTGTGCCTCCAGGAACAGGGTTGGGAAACACTGCTATACACTATCGTTCAAAAGTTTGGGGTTGGTACGATTTTTTATTATTTCTGAAAGAAGTATCTTTTGCTCAACAAGGCTGCATTTATTTGATAAAAAATACAGTAAAAACAGTAATATTCTGAAGTATTATTTCAATTTAAAACAACTGTTTTCTATTGTAATGTATTTTAAAATGTAATTTATTCCTGTGATGCAAAGCTGAATTTTCAGGATCATTTTACCAGTCTTCAGTGTCACATGATCCATCAGAAATCATCCTAATATGCTGATTTGTTGTCAAGAAACATTTCTTATTATTATCAGTGTTGAAAACCATTGTGGTTTTTATTATTTTTGTGGAATAATATATATATATATACACAGCAAAGTTTGCCCCACAAATGACACCTGCCAGGAACGGACAGTTTTAAGTATTTCGTTTCTTCTAGTGTTGCTGGTAGTTTCAATCAATCACACAAACACTTGTTTTTATGCCTACAAGAAAATTGCTTTTGTAAGAGCCAGTTCTGCAAAGGGTGAACATTATGATTTTAATGTACACCTTTCCATCATGTATGAGTGTGTTAAGATCAGCATTTTCACAGGCGTCCTGCGAGACTACAGCGCTGCAACATACACAGATTACAATGGTAAAAAATACAGGCCTCTTTACAAAAGGTCTGCATCAGCGGGAACGGCAACCTCACATAAACATTAACTGACATTCATAATTGCCCATTTGGCTTGAGGCTGGATGAATTACCATTAGAAACAGATTAACACCAACATCAACAGCATTTTTATGATGTGTCTACTCTATAAATGTTGATAAGGGTGTCAAGATTGCAAATGTAATGAGTAAAGTCTTTTTTCATCTACTCGGATCAGCATGAAGCTAGAAGGGAAAGCTTAGGAATGAATGTGGACGGGATTGAACTGGATGCAGCAGTGATTTTCAATCTATAGCACAGTCTATCGTCTCAGGGGCTTAATGATTAGCACAGAAGACTGGCTTAGCAACCAAAGCACTGCGAACACATCAGTGGAGAATAATACAACGCTCCGTTTCAAACGAGAAATTATAAGTTCTAATGCTTTGATGTTCCTTTGCTCGTTTTAATGGCGGTTCTTATTCACATACCTTCATTAGTGGTGGTAATGAGTGCTTATGTGCATGTGCGCATGTACGGATGAAAGGCTATGTGCTTCTGAGAAGGAGACAAAGACGCATTGAACACCGGACAAAGTTTCTGACATTTGTGACACATGCAGCCTTTGTATTTATGTGTGAACTAGTCATTCATTTCTGCCTGAGATAATACAAAATCTGTCATCTAGTCTTCACTGTGTATGTTATGTGAGTTTATTTGGTATGTTAGTATTTCCCAGGGTATTTCCCATGAAACTGTAGATGGCACAGGCTGATAGGTCTTTGACCCAATCTGCTTGCAATCACATCATTCTCTATAGGGCACAGCTGATTGGTTCCTGCTGTATCAGTAGCCAATGAGCTTGCTGCTTAATATTCAAATACTTGCATTTGCTTCAGCGCACTTTCAGAAACCCTCAACCTTCCCCAGCTCCACCTGTACAGATCTGCTACGGGGTGATTCATGTATGCTTGTGCAGCAGCAGCATATCTTACTTGCTCTGCAGCAGCGACAGCGTAACAGGTATATTCCGCCAAGAACAAACACATTAATATTGTCATATACATTACCAGGCCAAACTCTGTTTTCATGACAGAAATTGAATTTATGGTCTGTATCTTCAGCATTCAGGTTTTTCTGCTGTAGTTTCTCTCTAAAGTGTGTATGCGTCATCTGTGTGCCACTGCAGGAACATGTTGAGCTGAAACGACAATTAAACTGCCGTCCCCAGTCACTTCTCGCTGCAGCAAACAGACGACAGAATAATTATAAATCTGTCATAATTTGTGTGTGTGTTTTTTCTTTCTTCAACTTTCCTTTTTAATATTTCCACCCTGCCAGTGAGCTTTAGTGGAGTAAGGAGCTGTTTTGTATTCTGGCACTACTGGAATAATGTGAACTGACTACAAATGTGAGCTAAAAATATCTGTTTTAAATACAGACGTTGATTGCACTGAACCGTGGTAAGTCCACTCAAGGGCAGCTTTGATTGTTTGCCATTGCTAATTGAGATCTGTAATGCATGGTAATTTAGATAAATCCCCGGGAATGTTGAATGTGAGATAAAAACAAACACGCACAATGATATTGAGATGTATTTATTGTGAAGCTCCGGTAATGGTCACACAAACACACACATTTGCTCTCCAGTGTGACCGTCTGTAGTGGTCATAAAGGCTAATGTGTCTTGAGAGCATGAATATTTAATGTTGCCTCTCACATTTTCTAGACACACACACTGCAAATGAACTGCATCAACACACACACACGTTCGTTTTTGTGAATTGTGGGGACATTCCATAGGCGTAATGGTTTTTATACTGTACAAACCATTTTTTCTATCCCCCTACACTACCCCTACCCCTAAACCTAACCATCACAGGAAACTGTGCACACTTTTACTTTCTCACAAAAACTCATTCTGTTTGATTTATAAGCCTTTTGAAAAGTGGGGACATGGGTAATGTCCTCATAAGTCACCTCTTTTTGTAATACCTATGTCATACCTATGTCATTATACACATTTATGTCCTGATATGTCACAAAAACGCGCGCACACACACACACACACACACACACACACACACACTCACACACACACATTAAAGATTTCCAATAGCAAATCAAGTAATAATGGCTTTGCAAGTGTATCAAACTGAAGGGATGAGATTTCCTTAAAAATTCAGTGTGTGTGTGAGCGTGTGTTTATCTTGTTGAGTGAGGGGATATGTCTTATTGATTTGTAAGAGCCATGTGGTTTCTCTGTTATCTAAACTTTTCCAGCATGGCCTGTGGGCTTCCTGTCTGTCCAGCTGCCCTTTACTCACACACTTTAGTCTCTCTCTCTCTATGGCTGGATTATGATGACTGAGTCTGTACTGGTTGAGGATCAGTCTTATTTTTTAGGGTATTTTGTAGTTTTGTCTGTCTGTCTGTCTATCTATCTATCTGTATTCTGAATAAAATCTTTTTTTCTTGTTATTATTGGTATTTTGGCTACACATTAAACGGTATCTGGCATTTATTCATTAAGAACATTATTTATCTACATTTTTTAAGACCTGCACAAATAAAATGAATACTGAATGTCCATACAGAACAACCCCATACAATCTCAAAATAAATCATGTATCTGAGTTTGGTTTACTTCATTGAACAGGCTGGGCCACACATTCAACTGCAAAACGGTATTTGCAAGTTTAAAATACTCAAGACATGTTTTATCCAATATATACATATTTACTGAAACTGGTTTATGCACTAATACAGTGGTGCTCAGGATTATTGGCACCCTTGGTAAATATGAACAAAGATGACTATAAAAATGAATCTGCATTGTTTAGCCTTTTGATCTTTAATTCATAAAATGAGCAAAAATCTAACCTTTCATTGAAGGAAAAGAATTGAAAGTGTGGGGGGGAAAATCACATTATGAAATAAATGTTTTTCTCCAAAACACGTTGGCCACAATTATTGGCACCCTTAGAATTTTGTATGAGTAAAATATCTCTGAAGTATATTCCCATTCATATTTAAATTTTTTAGCACACCAGGGTGATCATGAACATGAAATTGTCCAGCCATGACTTCCTGTTCCACAGGAGTATAAACATGAGGAAACACAAAGGCCAAATTCCTGTAATCATTCATCACAATGAGTAAAACCAAAGAAAATTGTTCTGATGTGCAGCAAAAGATTGTTGAGCTTCACAAAATAGAAAATGGCTGTAAGAAAATAGCTAAAGCATTGAAAATCCCCATTTCCACTACCAGGGCAATAATTAAGAAGTTCCAATCAACTAAAGATGTTACAAATCTGCCTGGAAGAGGACGTGTGTCTAAATCGTCCTAATGCACGATGAGGAGGAGAGTTTGATTGGCCAAAGACTCTCCAAGGATCACAGCTGGAGAACTGCAGAGGTTAGTTGAGTCTTGAGTCTCAGAAAGTCTAAAAAAAAAGAGATCAAACATCCCCACAAGTTGTTCTGGAGGATTTCAAGAAAAATCCTCTGCTCTCATCCAGAAACAATCTCCAGCATATTCAGTTGTCAGACAAGACTGAAACTTCAAACGGGACCGGCTTCTATGGTCAGATGAAACTAAAAAAGAGCTTTTTGGCAGCAAACCCACCAGATGGATTTGGTGCACACAGGGATAAAATGTACCCCATGCCCACGGTTAAATATACTGCTGGATCTTTAATGTTGTGGGCCTGTTTTTCTGCTGGAGGTCCTGGACATCTTGTTCAGATACATGGCATCATGGATTCTATCAAATACCAACAGATAAAAAATCAAAACCTGACCGCTTCTGCTAGAAATCCAATAATGGGCCGTGGTTGGATCTTCCATCAGGACAATGATCCAAAACAAACATCAAAACCAACACAAAAATGTGTCACTGAGCACAAAATGAAGCTTCTGCCATGACCATTACAGTCCCCTGACCTGAACCCTATAGAAAATGAGTGGAGTAAACTGAAGAGATGAAGCACCAACATGGAGCTGGGACTCTGAAGGATCTGGAGCGATTCTGTAAGAAGGAATGGTCTCTGATCTCTTGTCAGGTGTTCTCCAAACTCATCAGGCATTATAGGTGAAGACTCAGAGCTGTTATCTTGGCAAAAGGAGGTTGCAAAAAGTATTTAACAAAAGGGTGCCAATAATTGTGGCCAACGTGTTTTGAGAAAAACATTTATTTCATAATGTGATTTTCCCCCCACTTTCAATTCTTTTCCTTTAATGAAAGATTAGATTTTTGCAAATTTTATGAATTAAAGATCAAAAGGATAAACAATGCATAATTACTTTTATTGTCATCTTTGATCATATGATCTATACTGAATAATATATACATGATAATAATGTGTTTTTTAAAAAAAGGCAATACATATTATTGTGCTGATACTAGTCAAATCTATATAATGAATATGTTAAATAATATTCTTAAAAACATTACTATGTTTTTTTGTTCTTATTTTGATAAATGTCTACTTCCAGCTGCTCATTCAAAAAGATCAGGGAGATTTATACCCTTACAACCATCAGCAACAGTGCTGCTCTTTGAATGTGCAGCACTCACATTAATTTAATTGAAACATAGCCATTTGAAGATTAATAATCACATTAGACCGTATCGCAATTCCTGTTTTTCTGTCTGCAAATTTAAGACCTCTTAAAATTATAATGAAGACTGTCTGTCTGTCTGTCTGTCTGTCTGTCTATCTATCTATCTATCCATTCATACAATATCTAATAATTCATTGTATCCAATAATTCATACAACATTTCAAAAATATTCAGCAACATGCTAACGGCAAACCATACAGAAATCAATATTACTTCTATCTCTTTCTGTATCTCTCTCTCACACACACACACACACACACACACACACACACACAC
>RJVU01002418.1:2503307-2596416 GCA_003731715.1 Anabarilius grahami | reverse complement strand
CCGTACCCCCAACTGCTCCCCGGGCGCCGCAGCAATGGCTGCCCACTGCTCCGGGTGTGTGTTCACTGCTGTGTGTGTGCACTTGGATGGGTTAAATGCAGAGCACAAATTCCGAGTATGGGTCACCATACTTGGCCACATGTCACTTCACTTCACTTCACACACACACACACACACACACACACACACACACACACACACACACACACACACACAGACTAGTATCCTACACAACAGCCAAACAAATCCGGTGCTTGTCACTACACACAATCAGTGCACAAACACACACAGACATGTTATTAATGCAGCTTATAGCACTGATTTTATTTATAATCTCTCATCTCATTTTTTCAGTAATCCTTTCAAATGACACAGGAAGATGGAAAAATGGAGCGAGACTAAAAAAAGAAGGACTACTGAGAGAGGTAGAGTGTTTTTTCGTTGAGGTGAGGTGAGTGAGTCATCTGCAGTCAAGTGTATCAGAGCGAGGGGCCTGTCATGGGACCATCCCTACGACTCAGGCATAAATGCCTCAAATTGTGCTGATATCTCTGAGGAGGGAGAGGCCGGGCTGTTTCATTCTGATGCCTCCAAACACCCCAGCTCTCCAGCCAGTGCTTGTTGAATCTTTAGTGAATCTACAGGCTGTCTTTGCCAAGGCCGACATGTAATTCCCTTCAGACGCCCTGAGAGAGATAGACAGGAGGGAGGAAGAGAGGCCTTCTTCTATTAAGATTAAAGGGTAGTCTCGTTCACTCTTGCTGACAGTTTGAGCTGATCACTGATGCTCAGGGCAACGAAAACCTCCTCTCCACATCCACGGGTGGATTTCAAATATATGATGTGAGTCATGATTTTTTCACATGTTTACAACTCAAATAGATTCTCTAGAAATTATAACCATTTCTCATTGTATATAGCATAAAGATGTTGTTAGAAGAGCAAAGTGACTGCTTATGGGAATTTGCTTCTTATTTTTTATTGAATATTAATGAGTTCTCAGAGCTGGAGCGCCGGAGCTAAATGGCCATTCATCAGCAGAGATGAAACTGTCATAATTGGCCTTGTTTCTTGTTCATTTATCTTGGGCAAGTTCTCAGAGTTCATATTAGAAGAAGTGAGATTCTTTGAAGTATGTGGATGAATCTCATATATTGTCTATAGTGTCCCATATTCCATATCATGCTATTACAGTACCAAAAAATAAAACAACCAATAAATCTCTTTGTTACTGACCAGAGAATGAATTCACATGAAAGAAACAGTTATTGATATATTTACTGTTTGCACATTCCTTTTCAAAAGTTTGAGGACAGTAAGATTTTTTATTTTTTTTAAAGAAATTAATACTTTTAGTCAGCAAGGACACATTACATTGATCAAAAGTGACTGTAAAGACATTTAGTGTTACAAAAAAAAAAATCTATTTCAAATACATGCTGTTCTTTTAAAATTTCTATTCATCAAAAAATCCTGAAAAAATACATCATGGTTTCCACAAAAATAATAAGAAGCATAACTGTTTTCAAATGTCATAATAATAAGAAATGTTTCGTGAGCACCAATTCAGCGTATTAGAATGATTCCTGAAGGATCATGTGTCATCTATTTTTCATACAGTGAAAGTAAATGAAGACCAGGGCTGTCAAGGAAACTTTTCAAAGCAAGAATTCTGTGAATGACTTACATTTCAGTCAGTTCGTCACAGTATAGTAGTATATAGTACAGAGTGTTCTTTTTGGAGCTTAAAGGGTTAGTTCACCCAAAAATTAAATTTCTGTCATAACCCTCATGTCGTCCCAAACCCTTAAGACCTTCGTTCATCTTTGGAACACAAATTAAGATATTTTTTTTAAGATACCTGAGGGTTTATGAAGCACACATAGGCAGCAATGTCATTGCAAGTATTCGTCAAGCGACGAGAATGCTTTTACTTCATAAGATTAAGCTTGAACCACTGTAGTCATGTTGACTTTTTAACAATGTCTTTAATACCTTTCTAGACCTCAAAAGGTGCAATGATGTTGCTGCCTATGTGTGCTCCAGAAACCCTTGGATTTCATCAAAAATATCTTAATTTGTGTTCCGAAGACTAACAAAGGTCTTACGGGCTTTATTTATTCTGTATTTGTTTTTCTACAGTTTGTTTTAGTGCTTACCAGACATCTTCTGCATCAACATCACACTCTGCCCCAAACTGGCAAATGTCACAGGTGGACGTCTCCTTCTGTCCATTCTCTGCCGAACCCTCGTTCCCTGCTTGGATACACAAATATGAGACAGGACAGCATAAGCTATTAAAGGTCTGACAAATATTACTTGGGGTAAGATGAGCAGGCAATCACAGTCAGTCTCTCTCTCTCGCACACGCAAACATTCATGAATAGATGGAGAGACAGAGGACAGACATAATTCTCATTTTGCCTTTGTCTTTGGCTCTCATGAGAAGTTCAAATCCCCCACTGATCTTCCCTCAGCCTCGCCCCTCATTTCATCATGATGATTTCTGATATGCTGCTCCTGCTCCCTGGCGATAGAGGCTTCCCAGGAGCCGAAGCTTAAAGCCCCTCGCTATCGCATATCTGCCCTCATCAGTGGACGGGGAAAAGCAATCCCGTACGCCATGGAATTTAAATTACGTCTCCTCCTCGGAGGATCATCGTTCCCCTTTGGATCCTGACCCTCCATTATGAGGTGCTATTTTTAAAACTTAGACCGCAAAGACAGACAGATGAGAAAAGAAAGGCAGACAGATAAAAGGAAGAAAGAAAAGTAAAAAGAAAGAAATATACTAAGAACAAAGTTTAAGTCACAGGTGTTTCAGTCATTGCTTTGCTTTATTTTGTCCCTCTATTGAGTCTGTTAAAAATGGTTATTTTCTTTCCTTTTGGTGTAGATGACAACCACAAATCCAGGCTTTGAGTTGACACAGTGTCCTTTTATAGATCAAAGATAAAAAAATAAAAAATAAAGCAATACTACATGAGAAACAGTAAAACTGCTTTTATACAACAGTTCAATGAACTGTAAATATTAAGTAATTTTGACATGATTAACAACATATAGTAACTTACATTTTAGACACAATAGTGCCAGTTATTTTGTGCATTTTGCTCCAACAATTAAAAAAGTTTGTAATCGGCGACAACATATGCTAAACAGACAAACAAAAACAAACAAACCATTCATTATTTTTAACCATGTCAAAGAATTATTTCACCTGTCGCCGATTACGTTACCCTCCAGTGTATTTCTTATAGTAATATGACCCGTTCCGCTCTGTCTCACTGCCTGTATCCACTTTTGTGCCCTTAAACATTCATTTTTTGGGGTCCACAGCTTATAAAAACTTATTTCTGGGTTTTTTAGCTTGTTAGCTGTACACCTTGTAACACAGCAGCTTTTAGGCGTTGTTCTGTTTTTTGTAATAAGTCAGAAAAGACAAGGAGGCAGCCTCACGCAATACAAAGTCAATGGAGACGGTTGGATTGTCTATAGTCATTTGTTTAGTCTGGAATGAGAATGATTCAGTGCCTCACTCACTCAAAACAGTGGCTGCGTCCAAAAGTAGATACTTATTTTGAATAAGTTATTACTTCACAACTGCTAAAAAGTATGTTCTATATAATATGAATGTGTGTAGTATGAATGTAATATAGATGTACTACATTCGCCATGTTGCCCTTATCACGTGACCTACCAGTGACAGTTGCCTCGCAACGCCACCATTCACAAATCCTCTCCAGTGGCCTCATGGGATAGTAAGTGTCCATTGTATGCACAGGAAGAAGTAGGTCATCTGGTTACTTTTTTCCTACTCTTTTATGAGTACTGTGAATTCAGACATACTTCTTTTGTAACATACTGGTTTTCGGCTACTATATTGTACGGAAGGATGCGATTTTGGATGTAGCCAGTCACTTGTTTTGTTCCTGAACAAATCAGTGATTTAAATGAATTGCTTGAGAGAATGATTCAAAGACTCACTCAAACAAAACAAAAAGTTTCTTGTTGATCCCTGCAGTCATAGTGATGCAACCTGCAGAGACACTAAAAATGCCCACCACTAATGCCCACCACACAAACTGACAGTCTGTCTGGAAGCACAAAAACAGACAATCGGAGAGACACATGAAATGAAACAAGTAAATCAATGAAAAATATTAAAATAATGCATGTCCTCCAAAACTATGAGTATAAGATCATTTTAATTTATTTTGATTACTTTGTGTGAAGACAATGGCTAGCATTACCATCACAAACATGCACTAATAGATAGGGGTGTAACAGTACACAGAAGTCACAGTTCGGTACGTACCTCAGTTTTGGGCTCACAGTTCGATACAAATTCAGTACAACAGGAAAAATCCCCAACAAATCCCCAGTGCTAGGTTTCTTTACATTTATTATGAACAGACAGTTGTGCAAATTACCATTTGTTCCACCTAGTGGCCTCATTTAGTGCACTAAGCAGTAAACAGAATGCACCCTTGCATAGGTTGAAAATTTTTTTGTAGGGCTGATAAAAAACAAAAGGTACTGTATTTGGTCACAATCAGCTACTAAACTGAAAAGCATCTCTTGTGTTAAAAAAGTACAAAATAAATAGAATAATAAAAAAACAAATCTTGTGCAGAAATTATTTTTTTCACTTCTGAAGTCTTTTTCTGCCTAGCTCTGGTGATTGGCACATCTGGAAGATGCCGTCTAAAATGTGTTAGCATGTTGGTCGTAGAATGTCCACGACAAAGACTCACAATAACAACAAAACATTGTGCTTTGTAAAATACAGTAAACAATCACAATGCCGATTTCTGCCATCCCGGTTTCCTTTCCGTGAAATTTGTGCAGTGCTCACTAAAATTTATCGAAACTCAGCGTATAGGCTACTAGCAAGCTCTTGTGTGGCATCTGAATTCTAGTTTTGGGTTGGTGCATAGATCATCTCTTCTTCTTATGATAATATTTCTGTTGTGGTGCTTAGCAAACAGCGTTGCATTACCGCGTATGCCCCTGTTGGATTGGAGTGTGGATCACCTGTGACTGACTGTCATCTGATTGTATGCACCGAACCATGACATCCGTACCGTGGCGGTTCGGGATTAATTCATGGACCATTACACCCCTACTAACGGATCAAGCTTTGCCCCAAACACATCTCTTGTCCCGCATCATGACCGGAGCTGATTAACCCAATGCCCAGATTCTACCTAAGGTGTGGCTGCATGGACCCAAGGGTCTGGAAATGAGAGACGCGTCAGAGGGAAGGGATAGTAACAGTTATCTCCATCTCCTGGTTCGATGGACCCTCTAAATCGATTTTCCCTGACCAGAAAACACAGTCGATCACCAACCCCCTCTACTTTCATCAGCAACCACTGACAAAAAAAACTAAATCCTGCTACCAACCCTGTTTAAGAATATCTATGATACACTATGCATGAACACCCAAGGTCAATGATTGATTTAATATATCTTTTGTGGATAATGGCAGATAAGTCTTTGTTTTTGTTGTTAATGAAGAATCTTTAAAGTGCTTTTAATGTTTCATAATCTTAATTGTCTTTATACATTAAAATGTAGCAATCTAAGCACATACTGAGCACAGGAATAGGTTTTGCTTTAAACGGTAGACAGAAAGGAGATACTGAATGAACATAAGACAGATGGTGAGTGTCCAAGAAAATGGCTCTTAATGGGACAAACCTACTTGTGCAGAAACTAAGGAGAAAGGTGGGGGTGGATTTAGGGCACAACATGGGCTGTCAAGACAGATGATGAATGAAGCCACCCATCTCCTGCACAGTGTATGGAAACTGACCTTCACAACAAATAGCAAGAATGAGTGTAACATTCCAGTCTAGGTCAGAGGAGTTGTATATGAACTGACTGAGATCACATCATGAGAAGTGAAAATAGCACCAAAAGACTTGATAAAAAATGTAATTTTCTTAATCAGTATTTTTGCCTTGTTTTCCAGTGAACATATCAAAATCCTTAAAATTAGATAAGTTTTACTTGAGAAGGGCAGAAAACAAATTTTTAAGTTATGGCCACAATATCACTAGACTCTCTTTGTTAAGCTCTCCTGGGTCTCCAAAAGGTCAAATTTTATCATATATATTACTTTGCAGTTTAAAGGTAACATGTGATTAACATGTGAAGCAATGTTCTATTAGCCTACTATGAAAAAACAAATGTGTAATGGAAGAAAAGCCTACATCCCATATCTCACTGAAGAAATGCCACTACACAAGAACACAATGAGCTCTTGAGGGACACAAAGGTCAAGTGAATCTCCACAGATGGAGAGGACACATTACATTTTTGAATCAATAGAGAATGTAGGAAGCATAATGCTTACAGTGGAAAGATGATAGCCTGAAAGAGGATCTTTGGATTTCCACTGATCTCTACGAGCTAATGATGCTTCTTCTATGCGGTGAATGTGACCCTTTAAGCATTACGCATGATCCACAGTATCGTCTTAACACTTGCTTTCTCGAGAATCTCAGAGTGATGTTCCCCCCACTCCCTTTGTATTGCAGTAACATGTAATTTTTTTCTGGCAATGATTACAAAATTCATGGAATGACTGAATCACAAAGTGTTTGTGCCACAAAATTAGGGATGTGCATGAGTAATTGACTAAAGCTCAATCCAACAAGCTGGCTTGTAAAAACACTACAAATATTGCAAATTGATAACTTAGAGCTCTTGCATGTGCATCACTGTAATGGTACTCTTCATTTCAAATTTGTTTCTAAGCTATGGGTATCTGAGGACAAATTTTTATTTATTTATTTTAAACAAAGGGATAGTCTTTTTTGCTGTTTGTTTGAAAATGCCATTATTGCTAACTTAATACAACTGATAAAAATTTTATGAATCTGTTATACTCATTATTTTAAAACTTATTTCACTTTCAAAGGACTTGATTACTCAATGCAGAAAACATCAACGGAATCACGGAATCCAGTCATAAAAATGGAATTTACAGAATAATGTGGAATGTTGCAGAATTTGGCAGATTTTGGATGATTAAATAAAAAGTAGGACTGTACACTTTCTTACACACTTAAACAAATTGTGATATGCATTAGCATCTGTTAATATTAAAAGGTCAAAATGGCTGTTATTTAAATATGAAGTCTGCATGTCTACTTGAATAAATTCCACAGGTGAGTAGTTTTCACGACAACCTGTCAAAATAAAAGTTCAGTTTAACTTTAAAAGTTAAAATAATTAAAAATGATTAAAACTGTACTTAAGGAATAACCACATTTTTTCTTCCATGCTTTAATTTTAACAGTAAACCTCTGTTGTGCAGCACTTTATTTGTTAAAAATTAAAAGGAATTTTTATTTGATTACATTTTTAAAAGATTGGCCTTCATTTCATTGCTGCCTTTTTTGATAATACATTTGTATTAAAATATAAAAAATTTGTTGTTAAAGCGTTGCTTCTTGCTTATTAAAATTGAATTTGACCATTAAATTGAAAAAAAAAGAGAAAAAAATAAAACGGATTTCATATGGCCATAAAATGTAATTTTTGTTAAACTTTTAATAAATCGTTGATAAATTGTATACATTGCATAATTTCAATTAGTTAGACATGCTTTTTGATTAGAAGTAACTGCTATACTCCCTGGCCCCAAAAAGTGTGAGAACCCCTGCTCTAACATAAAAATCCCCCAAAATGTAATATGACTAAACATTTTATAAGGATGTATATTTCAACATTTGACCTGCAAACTTGTCCAATAAATACAGTAACAGGCTCTCAATGCTCCAATCATGTAGTCATCAACTGAGTCTTCACCACATTTGGTCCATTATAACATACTTCACACAAATAAGGCTCAGTGAGTACCCCCGTCCAATTGGGAAAAGCATGTCGTAAAACCCCCTCTGGCACTTTGCCTCTTCTATCCACACCTGACAGCATAGAAGACCTTGCCAATGACCCATTTGCGCATGTAATTACAGCAATCCGCTGACGACAGTGGCACAGAGTGAAGGTGTCTAATTTTGTGGAGTGCTCCCGAGGCTCTTTTCTTCCACTGGCTGACAGCTTTTGGAGAGCATTTTGAAAGCCAGATGAGGGTTTGAATTGGCAAGAGCAGCAAGAGCCAACGTGCGAAATTCAAGAAAAGGAGGCCTGTATGGGCTGCCCTTCTTCTAGGGATTAGGGAAGAAGAATTAGGAGAGGAATTATGGCTTAAAACTTCATTTTTTTCCTCAGCTTTGACCAGATTAAGAGCTGCTCACTGAAAGTCTTTCATTGAGCACCTATAAGACCCAGCAGAAGATCTACGAATCGGTTTCACTCTGGGTCATTACACTGCACAAAGGTCAACCGTGTAAAATAAACACAGACGTTTCCATACCACTCAGAAAGACGATCACATATAGATTAAACGTATACCCCACATAAGCACCAATTCACTTGCATTTGATACAGCTGTACTGTTTCTAGAGCTCTCCATTATTCTCCCATGAGAAGTGCTGCGAGGTTCAGAGCCTCTTACATTCACACACAAACCAGCATGTGTGCTGATCTCCAGCTCTGACTATGATCTGCCCCTGATGGCACCCATAATAACACTTGTGATGGAGCCGCTTTTAGTAATATAATGGAAGAAGAGTGTAGGGGAAGGAAAGGAGATGAAGAGTAGAGGATGACGAGAAATTAGAGTAAAAACAGGATAGAGAGAACATCAAATGGCGTTTTTGGTATGCAGTACAGAGAACGAAAGAAAGAAAAACAAAACAAGAAAGTAAACATGACAATGATGGAGAGTGCTCAAAAACAGATGAAGGATTAGAGACAAAAAGAGACAGACTGAAAGAGACAGAGAGAAAGAGACAGAAAAAAAGCATCTCCAGCAGCTAAGCGGTCGATGGACAGTCAATAAAGTGTCACTTTCTGCAAGCTAAGAAGCCAGCCGTGATGAAGGGATCTGACCAGGATCGAGACTGAAATTAACGTTTGTATTAGTGGCCATATCAACTAGTGGTTTACCCACTGGATGACCTTCCGTAAACCACACTCTCATATTAGACCCTAAGATGCCACAGATGTTTATTATTATTTTTTTTTTAAGATTTCTTACATGATTCGCTGTTGAAAAGACTGCTGAATTTTGAAGCTTTAAAGGAAGACAGGCTCAAGCTATCTTTTTATTTAAAAAAGCCTACATAATACTGTTGTGTTTCCACTTCCTTGTGGTCTTTATTTAAAAAAAAAAGTCCATTAAAGGTCTATTTATTTAAATTATATAATATTAATGAAAAACAAATGAAAAATAACACACTTAAAAACTAAAATCAATAGTTTTAAATGCTACCAGTGAATTTAGGCAGAGATTTGTTAAGGATTACACACACTTAAAAATAAAGGTTCTTTACGGGCATTGATGTTTCATTAAGAACCTTTGGCATCCATTGAGCCTTTTCACTGCACAACAGGTTCTTTATAGTGGTTAAAGGTTATTTGGATTATTAAAATCCAAAATGGTTCTTCTATGGCATCCAGTGCTTGAAATGGGCCGGCATTTCTGACGTGTTGCTTGGAACGTGTTTTGAACTGAGAATCGGGAGTACTGGAACTTTTATTTTTCTACTTCAAGCACTGATGGCATTGCTTTGAAAACCCTTTTTTGGAACCTTTATTTATTAATAGTGCATTTAACAGTGTTATTAAATTATTAGTGTTTTCAAAGATTAAATTTCAAAGGATTAAGCATTAGATGAAGGCAAAGGAAATCTCAGGCCCTGTTTACACCTGGTTTTAAGATGGTTGGTTGATCGTTTTGGTCGATCGGATCACAAGTGGACGGCGCTAAATACAGGTATAAACAGGGTCCAAAACATTTTGAGCTTGTCCACTTTCGACCAAGTTGAAAACACATTTGACCAGGCTGCTTTAGTAGTGTAGACGCTCATGTGGTCGAATGCGTTCGAACAGCCACAAAAGACCACCTACTCTCTGCCTACTGACCTAATGCGTAAACATTATGGGGAGGGCACTAGATGGGACTTAAAATTTGTCAGCTGAAGACCCAAGTTTGGTTTTATGACGAAAAATGTACTAAGCAAGTGCGGTGTGGTTTTGCGGCTATCAGAGCAGAAACAAAAGCTTTTGTTCTCTTTATGCTTTTCGGTCATCTCTGGTTGTGTTCATATGTAAATTGCATGAGGTTCATTTCGTCCATTGGATCGAAAGATCTGAAAAAGTCCATACATTTACCCACCCATAGACCCTCCCCTCAAAGAAATCAGGACAGAAGTGTTTAAAAGTAGACAAAAGTAGACATTGCACCGAGCACAGTTTTCCAAAATACAGTGCAAAACAACTTTGGGAGTGAGTAATCTGTTAAACGTGCTCGAGCCTGATTTCTGTTGATATGCGGACTTCATTGCTGTTCATACTTATTAAATTTTACAGGACACTAATAAAAGAAACTAGGTATGATGACGTGTGTAATGGTCTAGTAGTGGTGTCCCATTTCTTAGGGGAATATTTTCACCCCTTAACCTTGCCACTCTGTTTCAAGGGGCAAGAGGAAGGGCGAAGGGCTAGGCGAAGGGGTATAAAATAGAATTGGGATTGGGCCTTAATGTAAAAATAGAGGAAATGAGCATGCAAAGTTAAATATTCAATATCTACATTCAATACTGCCAATATACAAACAAATCTCTAATGTGAGCCAATAACCAATATAGTACCAATATACAGTGCATTCCTAAATTCTGTTCTCAAGATAGAAGGATGAGGGTAAAAAAAAAGAAAAAAGTAATTGATAAATTTGGAATTTGAACAAACATGCATTTATTTCATCAACTTGCATTGTTCAGGTCCACTTAAAAAGATTTGTATGCCAAAAATAAATAATTTTACATAATATTGATTGGTCCTTTGATCCTCAGAAAGATCCTCAGATGCATTCATCTGTGTGATATCACAAAGTTGAAGAAGTTCAGAACAAGTTTTGCAGTTTAATTTCAATAAATGGATTAAGTACATCAAGCTCTTGTATCACTAACAATCAAGGAGCATTTGATTTCTTATACTATGACCTCTTTATGCTCCCCAATAAATTCTCCCAGCATACCCCTTGCTGCAGTGAATCATGTTTATCCGAGCAGAAAGATGCTGGCATCTTGTCTTTCCATCTAAACTCCCAGATACAGTGGGGTGGCACAGAGAGCAGCTGAGATGTCCCAGCTCTGTTGGTGCCAGTCTTTGCCATCGCGCCCCACTAATCCCTCTGGCTCAACAGTGTGAATCTTTCACTCCAGTTTTACCCGCTGATCTTTAGAAAAGATCCAAATCAGTAGTGCAAGGCAAGCTGCTGGTAAACAAGAGCTAGCTGCTAAAGTCTATTGCAGAGAGGATTCCATAAAATATGACAGAACTAATTTAATATGTTCTCTTACATAAAAATGCTATGTTTCATTCACTTTGTCCTGATTGTCTATTTATAAAAGAGCAATGTTATTTTCCCTGAAGCAGATCTTATGAACTCATTTGATGATGAATGATTTAGCAAGGACGACGTGAGGTTTTCCACCTCAGTAGAACAACAACTAGTTTTTCTGTATCAAGTTAAAGGTCATTTCACAACTCAAAGGAATATGAATTCATTGCTCAGAGACCTTTAACAACATGTGCCCACCAGGGACCTTTTAACACCCAACAGCCAATGCACAAATGAAAAACAAATGAAAACAAATGAAAGCATTTTCACAAGGGATTTTCCTACTTAGCAATCTTGGTGAGGAGAACCATTACACCTTAGAACTGATTGAATCGACTGAGTGAATAACTAAAGATACCTTTACTAAAAAGTACTTTAAAAGAAACTATTTAAAAAGATACAATATTTAAAGAGCCTTTAAAAATAAACTATTTAAAATATACCTTTAAAAAAAAATTATTAAATCAACCTTTAAAAATCCTTATAAAGAAAAAAAATGCATTTACTAAAATGTACTTGAAAAGAATTGATTTTACAAAGATACCTTTATTAAAAAGAACAACTCTATATTCGACATTAAAGGATTAGTTCACTTTAAAATGAAAATTACCCCATGATTTACTCACCCTCAAGCCATCCTAGGTGTATAAGACTTTCTTCTTTCAGACGAATATAATTAGAGTTAAATTAATAATCACCCTGATGCTCCAAAGCTTTATAATGGCAGTGCACGGAAACCACTAGTGGTTAAACGGATCGTTGTTGATCCGTGATCCGTACGGACCAAGCCCCACGGTTCGGCATGCATGTGATTCGCGGATCAATTGCAAGTTTAACCGCAATAGAGTAAAAGGTTATCATTTGCACATGTTTTGTCTTGCTAGTTTACTCATTATATATATATAAAACCATTTCAGCGCTAGAAGAGGCAAAAGAGGATTTAATTCGGTATCGCATGCCACGCTGTTATCGGTGCGCACAGACGCACATACATACAAGGCTCTTGCGCGCACAGAGAGAGAGGCGCGTTTCAGATAGCTCGTGAACTCCAAATTGATTTCTCTTTTGCGTCCTAAATGCACTTGGACGGACACATACACGCATTATGTCAGTCAAAATACCCCTCTCGGCAAGTATTCTCGTAAACACATTCGGTTATGACTTAAGTGAACGAGGTGAGAATTCAGATGTGTGTATCTATCGGATGTGTGCGTGCATGGGGTCTTACTCTTAAAGTGACAGCAACCTATAAATACCTGCTGTTGTCTGTCATGTAAATCAAACAACAAAACACAGCTTTAAAAAAGATTAATCTATATTAAATCAGTGAATAGTGTCATTTTAAATTTAATTATTACATTTCTGTACACGAAAATTAATACCCACAGTTAGACCTTATACTTTGTTACTTTATGATGTATTTATCTATGCTTGTAATTGGTGTACAGTATTTGTTCTTTTTACAGTCTGTTCACTTGCCTTTAATAATGTATTAGTTAGGCTAGTAGTTTCTGCTGTGGTATCGGAGTAGTTAAAGTGGGCTAAGTAATAAATGGAAAGCTACCCCCCACCCCCCCTTTTTTTGTGCTGATCCGAAAAATGATCCGATCCGTGACTTAATAACCATGATATGATCCGAACTGTGAGTTTTGTGATCCATTGAACCACTAGAAACCACCCGTTTGAAGCTCGAAAAAGAGCATCTATCCATCATAAATGTACTCCACACAGCTCTGGGGGGTTAATAAAGGCCTTCTGATGCGAAGCAATGCCTTTGTGTAAGAAAAATATCCATATTTAACAAGTTATAAAGTAAAATATCTAGCTTGGATGGATGGTCTTTTTTTCGAGCTTCAAACGGGTGGTTTCCATGCACTGCCATTATAAAGCTTTGGAGCATCAGGGTGATTATTAATTTTAATTTTAAAGTTAACTAATCCTTTAACTCACATAATCTGTGATTGTGTAGTACATGTCCAGGGAGTTTTATTTGTAGTAGACAAATGTGGCTATACCGTGTATCAAAGTTTGAGAGATCTAAAGCACAAACAACCACTCAGTTACCGATGCTCAAACAAAAAGTGTTACTTCCATCCTCTGTCTCCCCTATGCACGTATATGTGCTTCTCCAAATGTTTTGATAGGATTATTATTTTCTTTTAAAGTGGGATGTAATCAGAAAGGTTTTAGCATAGTAACTGACTGACAGGCGAGTAGGTGGTCCTTCGATGCTATGCATTCTAGTGTAGCACTACACTATAATTTGTGAATGTGGTCACATGTTTCTGACACTCTGTTTGGTTTGAGTGTTCTGATCACTTTGGACCCCATTTGCACCTGTACCCACTGATCAGAAACAGGGTCTAAGTATTAACAGAAGGCACTGGTAGTCAATAATCTTAAACCAGCTGCAAAAAGCCTTTAGAAAGTGGACAACAAATTCTAAGATATAATCATCCATTATGCTTCTGGCCCACAAATAACCCATACCATGTTACAGGCATCAACAAAGAAATGTGAAATTCTTTTCCATTTCAAAACACCTCCAGCTCCAGCACAAACTCCAGACTAAAGCCCAGCGGAGCTCCTCTTTGCTTCTCGACACTTTCTATTCAAAGACAGTCAAACAAACCAACAACCTCAGCGGATTTTGCAGATGCATCCCAGGATAAATGAGCCTTTAAGAACTGAAAGCTCTATAAACAACCAAGCCATTAGATGTTTACATTTCAAACACCGAGGTTTGTCTCCAAGGAGTTCAGGCTTAGCTAGTTCCAGTAATTTGGGAGCTGTAGACTGCTGTTATGATGGGTATTCCTGCACCACTGAGAGTTGATGCTTTACTGATTTTAACCAGAACAGATTGCAGTCGGTTTGTTTTTAGTGGCACTTAAGAAATGAAGTTCACTATTATCAGAGAATGGTGTCCTCGTAAGATCCATGACTGGAAAGGGATTAAACTCCTCAAAGATGCAGCCGCTGAAAAACAACTCTATTTTCCCCAGTTACTGTATAAATGCTTCTAGTGTTCCCTTCTGTCTCCATCTTATCTTTCTCTCCATATGTTACATTTTCTTTCTCATCTCCTGGACTGTAAATCTCTATGTTCTATGTTGATAGAATTTATTCTGTCTATTGGCAGAATAAATTCAAATATCTCTTTGTGTGTCATTTCTGTTCGGTTACTGTACAGTAAGCCAAAATGAACTCTGCTCTTTTCACATTCTCTGTGACCTTGAGGCCATTTTGTCACTTTTCCTGCCACGGCTCATCAATCACAATGTCTCCTGACCCATCTAGTGCACTAATCTCCATATAATCCCACCATTACCATGGACGGCTCATCTTTTTCTGTCTAGTGTGATTCCTGTTCATCCTCTCTGTCTCTTTCCCACTTTCTCCAGCCAGCCCATATCATTATTTTGTATTTTCCAAAATACATTTTAATAGAAATCCCCTTCTGCCTCAAGGATGACCCACATTAAAACAGCACATTTATTTTTGAGCGACAGAAGGTTCACACAGCCCCCAATACACCTTTGTCTCATTTGATTTGGCTCTTTCCACATGTGCCTGAGATTTACATTTCATCTGCGGAGACCCTGACTATATTAATAACTCTGGAGGTATTTGTCAAAGCTCGGAACGAATCGTGAATGAGTAGATGCTGCCATAAAATGATTGCATTTTCCCTCTTGTTGGGTCTGGAAATAGCTTAGTCTCTGAAACGTTTTTCACAAAGACAACAAGGGTGAATCTGTGTCTTGTTTGTGATAAGAACAAAAGTGGAATATGAAGTCATTTCCATTTTCAATGTTATTTTCAATTTTGTTTTTCAATGTTATATTCAGTTATGTTATTTACTCAATTATATTACTAGATACTACCACCTAGCTATCTACCAACTAGAAACAGCATGTTACCATGCTAAATAATAGCTCATTGACTAAAGCAATGTTCTTCATTGACCAGAAACTGTTCTAAATCAAATCATAACTGGGCATTAAAGCCTACTACTATAACTTATAGAATGTTTGTAACCAAGCAGATCTCTATCTGAATTTCCTCTTTATGTTTTGTTAGTTAATACAACAAAGCTTTATATGTTTTAATCGATTATGAGCCAAGTTTTCATGCATTGTGTCACATATATTTGTAAAAGTTCTTAGCTAAGAGTTTTCTCTTAAAACCTATTCACAAAGCTGCTGAGACAAACTTTTACTAAGGAATCGACTGAAGTCTTAAGCTAAGAGTAAGGGTGGGGTTGACCTCGTTGCTATGGAGTATACACACAGTGATTGGCTGATGGGGGAGGAGTCAGCGATTTAATCATAGAAATATTGTAGAATGAGGTGTCATGTTTCCACATTAAAATAAAGGTTTTAAAATACAAATGTTGCCCTATTCAAATAAATATTTTTTAATAAAAATGTTGCCATAGTCAAAATAAAATGTTGCCATATTGTTGCCATAAAGGTTTTAAAATGTAGGCTTAGTGTCACTAATTAAACTAGTATATACAGTTAATTGTCCACCTCTTGGATGTCTGCATCTCAAGAGAATGCAGAATTCAAGCGACAGATTATGTTTTATAACGAGAGCCGACTCGCTTATAGTTACTTAAACGGTTTTCTGCATCCCTCCCCCAACCCGCTCCTCACTCGGCTGGGGATATGGGGAGAACTTTGGGTTTGGGCTAAATTTCAAGCTCGGAGCCCTCGATCCCCTTGGACAGCACACCAAATACGCTTATTATACATACATATATATATATTTTATATATTATATATTTATATATATATTTTATTTTTCTCTCTCTATTCAATCATTTGTAAATGTGAACTCATGAAAACCACTGCCACAGGTAATCAGACAATATTTATTTATTTGTTAAAGATTTTTTTTGGTGTCTCATCAAATCTATAAATCAAAATGTATTGCATTTATGAAGAAAAGGTTCAGCACTCAAGGCTCTATTGCTATTCCCTCAATGGTGTACAGTGTCTTTGGGTGGATTAGGACTGTTTGTGATTTGGTCTTAGTGACTTAGGAGTCCTCTTGACTACTCCTAACGTTTCACAGACTTAGGAGCTAGTTTTAGCGCTAAAATGCTTTGTGAAATACTCTTAGAGCAAAAATTTAGGACTCCTAAAATTAGGAGAGTTTATTAAGAGTTTATCCTAAATCGGCAAGATAGGAGCTACTTTTAGCCTTAAGATGTTTTGTGAATACGGCCCCAGAAACACTATCAGCTTTAGTCACAGATTTGAAAAATAAAATATGCTTGTCTATTTGATATTATATTTTTATTGGAATAATTTGTCAGGTATAAACATTCTCTCCAAATGTTCCGATACAGCCAAAAACATAAGCAGTAAGCACCAACCCATGAAAGTATTTTTGAACTTAAGAAAGCTGTTTGGTCAAAAATATATACAGTACAATACCAAAAATCCAACATTTGACATTTACCGGAACAAGGTCCAGCTCAAATTAAGCACTGGTTTCAGTCTTCAATACAGTATATAAACTCAATAATCCAAGATAAAACACCCTCTCAGTGAAGCTAGGTTATGGACAAGATATCCCAGTCCGGGAGCTTTTGAATATGGCTTTTTTTTTTTTTTTTTTCAGATGAACCTATAAATTATATCCGTTGTGTTGTTTTAAAAGCCTTTTCTAGCCTCAATGCCAGATACTGATAAACACTATGTATAACTCAGTAAGGACTGCAGTACAGAAACAGTGCACATGTTCACACTCAGCTTGAATGTTAAGCACACAAACTCTGAGCACAGCCAGACACTTTTCCTTAGTCTTCACCTCCCATTCCAGACGGCACTGTGCCCGTCTTTATCGCAGCAGCTGAAATGGGGAGATTAGATTATTCTCTTTCTCATTCCTCTAAGCTTGTTACCATGGTGATACCATGGTGACTGAGGAAGGTCCTCACCCGGAGACGGCTGTGCAGCTGACTGTCGTCACCTCAGGAATGTGAGGTCATTAATTTCCCTCCGGTAAAAGCTGCAGAGTGTTTTAGATCATTTTAAGGCACGACTTAACAACCATTTTTATGTGAAAGTTCAAACGCGGTCGACCGCAGCTGCAAAGACTAAATAAATACACAACAAAAACCCAAAGCACACAAACCAACTCCCTTAAAGACTGCCTCCTGTGACTGAATTGTCTGTATTGATTATAGAAAATCTACCAAAATTAAATACATAATGGATCCTTGAAGCAGAGCCCTGGATACACAGTAAATGGATTTCATTTGGAAGTAATTAGAAATAATGAAGTGCTGGTGGAGCCGTATTGCTGAAGTTTTGACAGCCGGAGTGATACAGCGATTAATCATTGAATAAAATCAGGCTTTACAGAGATGGAACAAAGATATTTGCTTCTTGAATTAAAAGCAAGAAAAAATATTAAATAAATAAAAAGTAGATTGAATTGTTTAGTAGTTAGTTCCGTCAGGAGAATCCAAAAGGAGAAAACTAGCACTCAGTAAATTAACTTATTGAGATCTAATGAGGCAATTCTCAGGGGATTTTTCCAGTATTTTTCCAGGACTGTCTTAAAACATTAGAACTGCAATTAAATGTAATTAAGCAACAACAAAAATACCATTTAATGTTTTAAACAAGGGGTCAATATTTCGCTGGTTACCATGAGCCCATTAGCCCCTGCTGCTAGATGCCATAACTGCACCATCTGATTCAAAACAGCATCTTTTTCCATTGATGACCATTCAAAACTATATCTGTATATTAATGTAATACAAATTTTTTGTGTGCAAATATTTTTTGATTAAGTACATATTTTATCAGTGCCTGGTGTGTTTTTGGGGGTATATCCGTGTATTTCCCAGGTATTACAGTACTCCTTGAAATCCAATGACATGTGCTATTGATGACCTGGTGATGGGAATCGTTATATATAAACAACTTGGTGACTAAACTTCAGTAGAATCAGAATGTTAACTGCTATGAAATGTTTGATAATCAGCAAACAGCATAATCTCTTGCCATCAACCATAATAATCATCTCTTTCTCTATAGTCTAGAGCAGGCTTTCTCAACCCTGGTCCTCGAGTTTAGCTCCAACCCTAATCAAACACACCTGAACAAGCTAATTAAGCTGTTCAGGATAACTAGAAAGCTACAGGTAGGTGAGTTTGATCAAGGTTGGAGCTAAACTCTGCAGGACAGTGGCCCTCGAGGACCATGGTTGAGAACCCCTGGTCTAGAGTGTAAAAAGTGTTATTCTGCATGTAGCCTGTCACACTCATTGAGCTCTGGGAGCTCAAAATGCCTGAGAAGCTTCTCTCTCTGCTTTGCTGTAAGTGACCAGAAACCTCCAGGCCCAGTAGGCAATCCATATGATTTATCTGCAGCCATTGAAATACATTTGATTTTTATCACACCATTGGTGCTGTGCTTACCTTAATGCCCTTCTCTCTCACTCTCTTTCTGTTCCATCCATAAACTGCAATCATTTCTCCCTTCTCTTACCCCAGCCTTTATCGCCCTCATCTTTCTCTTCCTCCTCTTTACTTATCTTTCTCTTTATCAGCCTTCCATTTCTCTTTCCTTCTCCTTTCCTTTTCCTTTCCTTTCTCCACTCATTTTATCGATGTGCACGTTCTCTGGTCTCTTATCACTCTTCTTTTGTCTCTCTATCCATATTTTCTCCTCTCCCCTCATCGTCTTGTCTTCTCCACGTTCACTACACTGTATCTCTTTCCCTGCTCTACAGAGAGCTATTTATTGTCATCTACTAACACAAAGGAATTTGTTTAACAAATATCTACACATTCTCACTTGGCATACTTGGTAAATGAGAAGTTCATGATGAATTAAGTCCTTCATAAGCACTATTCAGCAGGAGAAGTTTTCTAAACCAGGACTTTACAAAATTTTGTCATGGACCCCAAATATAATAGTTATGAATTTATACTGTGTAAGAAAATGTTAAGTGCAATATTATAAAGTCAACATGCTGTTTGCAAAATAATTGGCTTTTATATTATTACTGAACTGAAGCCATTAACTATTACAGTATTACCTAGAAAGTATTGTATTCTCTTTTCTACCCACTATTAGATTGTTATACAAGCTTGAAGAGAACATTATCTTGCTATTTTTACTGTATTTTTGATCAAATAAATGCAGCCTTGGGGCCAGATTTACTAAATAGGGCAAATTAGAGTGAGAGCGCAATTCTAAAAAAGCTCTAATGTGATTGGAAAAGTTCTGTGCATGATCTACTGACGACGTGCAAATTAAAGAACACAGACGCAGCTGGATCATTTCCATAATGACCAACGCAATCTACCAAGAGCAGCGCAAATTAGCATCTGGTTTAAAGCCCGGGATACACTGCACGATTATAGCAATCCTACAAGATCATTACAAATCACACTGTGCGACATGGATCTGTTAAACTGGGCACGACATGCATGTAAACTGTACGATGATGACTTGTAGGCTACGATGCAAGTTTCTATAGAAGAATAAAATGTCATCAGCATGCGCTAGTGGTTAACAAAGAGACCATGTTGAATCACACTTTGGCAGTTGTAGATTTTATGTGTGCTGAAAATAAAAAGGAAGCGGCGAAAGAAGAAGTGAAAAGACAGCCAAAAATCGTGCAGTGTATGCCGGACTTAAGACAAGCTTTTTTTGGCCATTAAATAATGGCGCAAATACCAGTAAATTGACTAGAGCAAACCTTAGTAAATCAACTTGCATGATTTATTTAAATACTCTCCCCCAGCTACTTTAAAAAAGTAATTAGTTATAGTTACTAGTTACTTCTCACAAATAGTAACTGAGTTAGTAACTGAGTTACATCATTATAAAAGTAACTAATTACCAGGGAAAGTAACTATTGCGTTACTTTAAAAAAAAAAATCAAATATGTCAATTAACTTGGATGCCCCCAATATTAAATATAAGTCTAAAAATAAATTATTATTTGTTTAAGTAGGCCTATGTTATATAAATTCATCTATTTGATTATGAAAAGTGAACAGCATGAGTAAGGTAGAATACATCATAAGATGCGCAATATATCGGGAGACATGGAGTGGGTCAGACATGATTTTGACCACTTCATTAAAGGGGCTCTATCTATGTAAGATTTTTACTTTAATAAAGCATAAAAATACCCCGCTATGTTTGCAGATATTTAGGAAACATGCTAAGTTCACCTACTTGTTTCTCAGAAAAACAATGCTACAGCCAGATATTCTACTTTGAAAATGTGCGTTCCGTGTCGGAATGTCTGTCTTTGTTTTGGTCTGTGTGAAACCGTGTGCTGCCAGTTTATCCAATAGTATTTCGACATCACAGGTTGCCAGTTGGCGGAAAACACAGCGTATTGCAAACATGGAAACCAACAAACAAACTGTGTCAGAGAATCACAAATTCTACCTGACCTAAAAAGCCTCTGAATCCATCTAAATATCTCTGTGAACAACAGCATATTAAAACACAGATAAATCAACTCATCAGCTTACAGTGTGTAAGTCTCCGCAGCTTTCATTGTCAATTGCGCTCCCTATTGTTGCTGGCAACCCACATCTTTGAACGAGGGGGCGGGCCAAACAATATTTTGAATTTGGACTGCAGTACCTATTTTGAACACTGGGTGCCATTCCTACATAGAGCCCCTTTAAGTTTTGTTTTGTAGAAATCCTTTCTTTAAAGTGAATTTCATTTTGAAAAATTTTAAATTTTAATCAATGTTTCATCAACCAATTGTCTGGATTTAATAAATAAGAAGCAAATATAGCAGAAAATATAATCATGACATGGAGGCGCCGGCGCGATCACTTGCACGTGAACTGGAGCGCGTCTTATAGGCTAAATGAACCGAAACTCAGCGTATAGGCTGCTTGCCTCACAGAGATGAGAAATATATCTATAGAAAGCTTGAAATGTCTACTTTTAAACTAAATAATTCAAAACGAAAAGAAACAGGCTACTCTCTGATTATGTAATCCGAATGAAATGTGCATTTTCTCTCTAAGCACATCCACGGAGATGATGAGAGTCAATGTCAACTACATCTTTGCAGCCAAAACGGATTCAGAAAACATTAGTTTATTAATAAACAATAAAAATGCCTCCTTGCTGTTTTTGTCACATTCATAATCATTACTTTTGCCAGTTCTTTATGGCAAGCTTTATGCGTACGCTTGAGCGCTATATAGCCTATATTACGTAAACGCTAATTTTTATGGTTTATTCTCTCCAGTATTTAAGAAATTAAATTAATATAAATGTGATTAGTCAACTAATGGCGTAAATGAACAACTACTAGTCAACTAGAAAAAACTTATTTCACATATTTTCGATCCAGCATGTCACAAAGGGTATTCTGGTTTGAGCTCGCGCTCCACTCGCATGCTCTGACACACACACACACACACACACACACACACAGGTTTGTTTTGCTATCTTAGTGGGGACTCTCCATAGGCGTAATGGTTTTTATACTGTACAAACTGTATTTTCTATCCCCCTACACTACCCCTATCCCTAAACCTAACCATCACAGGAAACATTCTGCATTTTGACATTTTCAAAAAAACATAATTTAATAGGTTTATTAATCCATTTCCCTCGTGGGGACCGCTGGCTGGGCCCCACGATGTAGGTGATCTCAGGTTTTTATTACATCGTGGGGCCATTTGGTCCCCACGATGTAATATAAACAAGAACACACACACACACACACACACCACACCACACCACACACACAGACAGACAGACAGAGCATCGAACATTATTATCAGTTTAAAATTATATTTGTATATGACTATGTACTATATCTTTACAACAAAACGCTTTGCAGGTCTATCATCTCTACTCACACACCAGTCGTCATCAGTTAGCATGTGTCCTCCAACACACACACCAGAGAAAAATCTTTGCAGGTCCTATGACTGAGAGAGAGCGTACTCGGATGAAAACCGCTTCAGTGAGCTCAATTATAGTAACGCGGCATTTTTTTTTGTCAGTAACGGTAACGGGGGAAAAAGTCATTAGTTTGACTGCTCTCCTCCCATAAATTTTGCATCTGAAAGGGAAACCAAATGCATATGCAATAAGGTCAGGTGCAAAAATAACTGTTTCCGTGCCTTTCAGTGCTAATTTTTCACTGATCGTCTTTAGTAAATCCTGACAGTAGTTTTTTAATGCCAAAAGAGGGTTTGTGTTGGGGCAAGCTGTTAGTATATCTGGCCTATAGTGAGCATAAGAGACGTTTTTTTAAACTATAAAAAAAAATCTTACTGACTTCAAACTTTTGCATGGTACTGTATATATGAAATTATAATGTTATAATTATAAATTATAAAGGGGTTATAAAGGGGTCATGAACTGCATTGTTTTATAATGTTTCCTAGGGTGCACATAATGTTAGTATGAGAAGACACAGAAGTTAATATAAAAAATTGTCATAATTTAGAAATAAAAGGCATTTTTTCTACCCTGATTTTAGCCCTCTTATTTGAACGCTCTGTTTTAAGGGGCGTGTCTGCTGTCAGACTTCAGTGTAATCGCCCACTGCTGTGATTGGCTAACATCTTTCCACTTGAAATAGCTAAGTATTACTCTCTTGAAAATTTTTAGCACATTTTTACTTCTACAGCTCTCAGGGTTAACTAATCATGAAAAGTGTTGCATTACATTTAGATCTATGGCATTATATTTAGATATTGGCATGAAAAGTTGCAGTGATGAGCATGTAGCTGATCACAGACATGTTGTTGAGCACATGAAAGCAGTGATCTCATCATTGCAACTCAATTTCTGCACACTAATGAATGCTTTCATCGTAACTAACAGTGCAAACGCATTGTAACTAAGAGATTCATTGAAAAAAACGGGAGTTTTGGCACGTGTCCAGAACTCAGTCACTAAACTTGAGCTGCTTGATTGACAGCTCCAGCATTGGCAAAGGGAGCCTTCTTTGATCACTTTCTTTATGTAATTTAATCACCGCTTAAATAACAGATTATTTTCATCTTACTAAGAGAAACAACGCGAAGTTGACCGTTTAGTCACTGGTTTGATTTACTGACAGACAAAGAACATCTGACTGTACATGAATAATTACATATCAGATCAGGCATTAGAACAGTAGGAGTACCTCAGTTACTTACATGCTGTTGCATTACTGTCGAGTCCATATTGTAAAAGTCTGTTTGCAAAGTGCCGAAATGCGATTGATTTACCAAAGAATCCACAGTGAAATAGCGAATACAAATAAATAATGCTCAACTGAGACATTCACAATGTTGAAAATAAATAACCATATTCCTAGCATTAGGATCCTTTGAAAGGTAATGTTATTTTTGTCCTGTATATATTCTTTCCTCCTCATCTCATGAACACACCAGTGGGCGGTGCTAACATTGCAATAATGAAGCAGGCATTGATTTATTCTGCGTAGGCACCTATCTATGTCGATATTCTTATAGTACGATGACCTCTTATATATCAAAAGCTCAAGGAAAAGTTGATTTCTTAATTCATGACCCCTTTAAAAATTTGTGTGAGAATCTCATGTCTGATGCTGCTACTACAATTGATGTTCTGACACAATAGATGTCAATAATCAGTATTTGACCCACCAACTATTATTTAACCAAAAAAAAAAAATAGCTAAAACGATTCATTTTATAATGAAGATAGAACAGGCAGCACAACAAGAAATTTAGCTTTGGTTACAGTGTTCAACAGAAGTCCAAATATATTGTAAAACTACTGTGAAAAAATAATATACCCCAATCACAGACATTCCTATCATATCCGGGATTCAATTTCTCTAAAAAACTCCAGAAGATTAAAATCACAAAGTACTGTGAAATATAAATGTACCTAACCTCTTCAGGGAAAATAGTCCTGTCCAAATGACACATATACCAACCAAGCTGCTGCTATTTGCAAAAAGCACAGACCACATCTAGCAAACAGGAAATGGCTGGCAAAATAAGACCACAATAAGCAGCAGTATGCAGGGGGGATGTTACAGTACTCAATTAGCGTATGTGGCCTGTTCGGTCAAGAGAGAGGAATAAAAGGGTTGACTGGAAGAGCGAGAGATTAAATCAAAGAAGAGTGACACATTTTAAGTGATGCTAATATACAGCTCGAGCCGCAGACTGTTCTACTGTCAGTCAGACATTGCACTTTGGGGGAAGAGTGTAATAATTCTGTTTCTATGAACAATACGTGAGTGGGCGTAATTGAATCTCAGTTTCAGTGGGCAGCTTGTGGAGGAGAGCAGATGACTGCTGACAGGCTGAGAGGAAGTGAGTGTGTGTTTATGAGCATCATTTGTGGGGAAGTGTAAACAAGTGCAAAGTGATTTAATGAGCAGCATGCACACAAATTCAGGTGTCCAAATGGGAAAAATGTTGCCTTACCTTCATCTCCTGATCCTGAACCAGCATCTGTAAAACACAAAAAGCAGATCATTAGATCAATGTCTTCTCCAAAGTCTTTACATCATTTTAGTGAATCCAATAAGGGTCAAAATTTACACAGGTTTTACTGCATGTAAAACTAATTTAGAAAGCATTTTCTAGTTCTTTATCATTATTATGCGTGCCGTTTTTAAGGCTTTGTTAACTGAGAGACCACATGAACCTTTGTAGTTTAAAACATTAATCTGTCACAATACAGCAATATTTAAAATCCCCCTGTAGTCAATAATTTTATAACTCATCTTCACCAAAATGACATATTTAAAAAAAATTTCCTGTGAATTTTTTTTTGTCATGCCTTAAAATAGCTTGAATGTAACTCTACACACTTGCCTCATTTAATATACGCGGATCAATGAATAAGAAAATTAGCTCCGCCTCCACTCAATCGCACAAGCTCAGAGATCCACTCGGTCAACTTACTGAGGTAAACGCTGCACAATGGTATCGTTCTTTACAACATTTGACACATAACGATAGCCTTTTGCTTGACTATGTTATCAAACAGCTAATAATGTGTTGCTAATCTTACACAAACCATGTTCCCGCTCGTCATCTCAGAGTCAGACAGCTGCCTTCTAACAATCAGTATACTTACAAACGCTTTGAACAACTCAGAATGCCGGTGAAGAAAGGCATTTAGTTCATTATAACATCGAAATATACATCATATACCCACTATATTGCTAAATCTACATAATTTTTCATATCAACAGAAAAAAATACCGGGACAACCTGGCTTCTCTCGAGACTCCCCTGCTAGTTCGCTGTTAATGATTTGCTAAAGCCCGCTGGCACGTTGACGTGATTGGTTACAAGGTAGTTTGTGACGTCACAGACACCAGCGGGTTTGAGACTCTTTTTTTCACTGCAGTTTTAAGAAGACAATACTCAGCAATGGTGCTGACACAAGAATTTGCACATGGTTTGTCTTAAAGCATATTAAAAACACCACATAGACAAACATTAAAAACTTGATTTTCACCACAGGGGGTCTTTAAATGAACTGCAATAAACTAATAGGCTGAAATAAAGTCTTAGCCCTGTACATGAGCTACATTCATGTTTCCCTGCTACAGCCAGAGACTCTGGGATGGGCTCAAGCATCCCCAATGACCTTACATAGGACAAGCGATTTAGAAAATGGATAAACTGGATAAACTATGTACATTATTGCACATCTGGGTCTCTGGGTCTGGGCATACTATCCCAATATACAGTAGAGATATAGTTTTGTGTAACTGTGGGAGAGGATCAAAGGTGAATATGTGAGCCATTTGGCTTCTGTAGGCAGAAGTGGGCTGCACAAATGATACAAGAGGGAGATATAACAAATGCACACACACTTAGATTCACCGCAGTCTGATTTAGATTCAATGTTTCAACTTAAATCATAGAAACTATAACTCTTCTGCCCACCCTTTGTGTATAACAACAACAGGATCCTGGGCATCATGGATTTATTGCCACATTATTTGTGACTCTAAAATCAAGTATCATAATGTAACTGATGCTTGGATCATTACTTTTGTACCTGGATATAAAAGTACAAAAAGACACTCAAGTGAAAATGAGGGAAGGATAGCGAGATAAAACCATGCATATGCATCTTCAAACACACACACACACTCTACAATTTACATGTGTAGGACTGTGTTAGATCAAGCATAAATAACATCCTCAGAGAAAATAAAATGGTCTATTTTCGATTTTTAAAACATTATATTTTAAGATTTTTTTCATCTGTATGACCAACAGTGGTATATCATAAAATCTGACCACCTTGTGCCCAGCGATAATTTTTTTTTTTCACCTATGGAACCACACTCTCACACACAGAAGTTCAAACTGGTTTATTTGCTGTCACTTTTTCTAATTACCTCACAGTTACGTTCTTGATTCAGAGACATGTCGCACACAATCTGTCTTTGACCATCTGAGAGATGCTCTCTGGCCATCTGGACGTGAAACGCTTAGCTTTAGCTTTAATACAAAGAATGTCTAAACCTGTCAAAATATTTTCACCTATATACTTGATATGCTTGCACAATCACCTGTGTGAATAAAAGGGAAAAATGTATAAAATTAGAAAATATGAGTAATATTAACTCCATAAAGCCTCACATATAAATAATAGTTATGTGATCAATAGTTTTGTAATCAAACTGTCTATTAAAAATTTAGACAAAATATGTACATGTATTTATTATTAATAATTAATAATATGGTAGCAAGAACATTATTAAAATCTAATTTATTTTCATTATAACAAAGACAGCAGGCTTCATATAAAATACGTATAACATCAATTCCCACCCTATATATCTTAATTCATTTAAATGTAATTTGATGATCATGTTTTATTTTATTTTATTCATAAGTATCTCTAAATAAATATTAGAATATGTTTTAAAAATTATATGGCTTTGTAGGGTTAAATTGATTAAAAACTAAACAACTAAAGAAGTGTACTGCATAAAAATAAATAATCAATTATAATGTTCCATCCTTGTGTTCAATTCAACATTCCTAATAAAAACTGAAGACCTAAAAGGCAAAAAAATATAAATGCATTAAACAGAACCAAAGAATCTAACCTGAAGCATTGGGTCAAAAAGCGGAAAACTTTCAACAACCTCAAAAAAATCACGAAGTTCCCTAGTACATCAAAAAGACTATTTCACAGTGAGTCTGGAAGAGTAAAGCGAGACGAACAGCCTGTTTCTCGGCACACTTCTTCCTGTGAGACTGGACTCTGCTGAGTCTGCAGGCAGGAAACAATGGCAGGAGTCTTATTAAGTGTAAGAGACCTTTGTTTCTCATTCAGAGGTATCAGCAGGTTACGCATCTCCTCTGCCTTTGTCATTTATCAGGAAGAATGTGTGATGAGGTGACTTTGCACTTTTCCTCGGGCTCCCACGATGCCACAGGTTGAGCGAACTTGAGCTTGTGGCTCAGAGGCAGATGGTCTCTGTCAGCAGAGACAAATGCAGCTGTGATTTAACATGCCACGGCCGGTGTTACAACACACAATTAACTATTTCAAGAACAGCATGCTTGACCGACATGTGCATCAAGTAACATCGGTACCAGGTACAAAGAATTATTGATAAAACAAAGGCCTGTTGAGCTGTTTATGTGAATGTTTTGAGAAAGAAATGGACATTTCTTGGAATATGAAGCATACTCCCTGCATGTAGAAAGCTACTTTAGCACTACATAGAGTGCGATTGCACAGAAAGGCTATCCTAACCTCCATTTCTAATGTAGAAAATGACATGCCTTCTCCTCTCTACGGTCACGCACCACTAAGCTAATGGCTAGCTGCCCTGTGCCGCACTGAAAACTCAATATAAGCACTGGCCCGTCTCCTTAATCAGTGCATTATTCACACTGATCTTAGAGCAGCACAGCGGTGAACTCACTACCATTTGCGAGGTAAATAGCCCACTTATTAATGCCAGAAAAAAAGAGAGAAGCATATACTCACCTCTGTGATACTTTCTCAATATTTTGCACATTTAGCCTTCTAAAAGTTTCAGTGGAGCACAGCAAGGACTCATTTTGGGAAACTAAGCTACAGTCAAATTTTAGTAGCCAAGTGTGATGGAGGAGAGGTTTGACACAGTAATGGAGTGGAAATTACTTAGTGGGACAAGGGAATAACAGGATTTCACTCAACAGTATTGGAAGTGACTGTTGGTGAATGACATTACAGCTAATATAGTGACAATGTTATAGTAACTCGTAGACTTTAAATATTACCTAAAATTTTAATGCTCACACTAGACTAGTCTAAATTGAAGGATCGTAACTGACAAGCACAATGGCTTTTTGATGCCATTCAGCACCATTGAACACATGCGGAATGGTATTCAGCACCATGGAGAGCACTAAACACAGGCCTAAATCTGAAAACTTCTTTCAAAAACATTAAAACAATCTTACTGACCCCAAATTTTTGATCGGTAGTGTATAATGCTACAGAAGCTTTGTATTTCAGATAAATGCTGTTCTTTTGAACTTTCTATTCANGAATACAACTGAATAAAGCAGTGTAATCATTAAGCAATTGCAGTCTGTAAACATCAATTTTCATAGTGTAACTTTTATAACTCAAAAACCTACTTGAATTTAATGTACAAAAACTGTGACAGATGAATGCTTTAACACGTGACTGTCTATGTTTACATGGCAATAACTTTTCTTAAAGGCAGAGCAGCATTTATTCAGAGAAATAGTGGAAAATATAACAAACTAAAATATGACAAAAATTTAATATGATGTGACATGACTCCTTTAATACTTCTCCGGTTATTACAATCAATGTTCTATTTCCTGGTGCATGAAGGAGCTCACTTTTAGTTAGGATATTGATGTATGAATGAAGAAAGAGGATCCAAGTTGCAACCAGCCTTGGAGAAATAAAGAAAATAGCAGAGTGTGATACACTTCACTTATCTCCGTAGGTCATCTGTCAGCTGCCGGATCATTTGCCAGGGAATTAGTGGAGAGGAAATCAGTGTCAAAGAGTTAGATGAGCTTGTGGAAGCATCAGAACTGTGAGGCAGTCCATTTCTCTGTCTCTTTCCTCAATGCCCTCAGGGCTGAAAGTGTGAAAATCCCATCGGGCTACGGGTATATTCTTTTGGTCTAACATAAAGTTCTTTTTAGACAGAAATCACTCAGCAAGGTTTCAGGAAAATTACATTTTTTGTTCAACCACATAATTTAATCCTTGGCATAATGATGTGTGTAAAATTGTACTATTAAATCTGAATTGAACATAGTCAGAATGAAATTGGTAAGGAATTTCATAGGTCTGTTGAGAATGTCTGTTGGCCATGCAGTTTGGATTATGAGCTATATACATTCCTAACAAACTGACACAGAGTCTGCTGATCTGAGATCCTTCTTTCTATAATATATGACTTTGTAGTGAAATACTCTGCTGACATTGTTTTACAGTTTGGCTAGAGTTGTTCAACTATAATTTAAAATCAAGATTAGTGAGACTGATATATATACTACTGTTACATATACATACTACAAAATTGTCAATATGATTAAAAAAAAAAAAAAACTTTTATTCAGCAAGGATACAATAAATTGATGAAACGTGACAGTCAAGACATTTATAATGATACATAAGAATTATATTTCAAATAAATTGTTCTCTGAACATAAATTTGAATTAATTTTAATTTATGTTCTCTGAACATAAATTAAAATAAGTTAAAGGTGCCATCGAATGGAAAATTTAATTTACCTTGGCATAGTTGAATAACAAGAGTTCAGTACATGGAAATGACATACAGTGAGTCTCAAACACCATTGTTTCTTCCTTCTTATGTAAATCTCATTTGTTTAAAAGACCTCTGAAGAACAGGTGAATCTCAACATAACACCGACTGTTACGTAACAGTCAGGATCATCAATATGTACGCCCCCAATATTTGCATATGCCAGCCCATGTTCAAGGCATTACACAAGGGCAGCCAGTATTAACGTCTGGATGTGCACAGCTGAATCAACAGACTAGGTAAGCAAGCAAGGACAATAGCAAAAAATGGCAGATGAAGCAATAATAACTGACATGATCCATGATATCATGATATTTTTAGTGATATTTGTAAATTGTCTTTCTAAATGTTTCGTTAGCATGTTGCTAATGTACTGTTAAATGTGGTTAAAGTTACCATCGTTTATTACTGTATTCACAGAGACAAGAGCCGTCGCTATTTTCATTTTTAAACACTTGCAGTCTGTATAATTCATAAACACAACTTCATTCTTTATAAATCTCTCCAACAGTGTGTAATGTTAGCTTTAGCCACGGAGCACCATCAAACTCATTCAGAATCAAATGTAAACATCCAAATAAATACCATACTTACGCGATTAGACATGCTGCATGACGAACACTTTGTAAAGATCCATTTTGAGGGTTATATTAGCTGTGTGAACTTTGTTTATGCAATGATAGAGTTGCGAGCTCGGGGGGGGCGGGGAGCACGAGATTTAAAGGGGCCGCAGCCTGAATCGGCGCATTTCTAATGATGCCCCAAAATAGGCAGTTAAAAAAATTTATAAAAAAAAATATATGGGGTATTTTGAGTTGAAACTTCACAGACACATTCAGGGGACACCTTAGACTTATATTACATCTTGTAAAAAACGTTCGATGGCACCTTTAATAATTTAAATTCTTTTTCACAATATTACGGCTTTTACACAAAGAAATGCAGCCAGAGACATACCAACCACAAATTTTGAATGGAAGTGTATCTTGCAATGTATATAACTTTTTTTTTAAAGATAAATAATCTAAGCAATTAAACCCTGACCTATATATAATAATAATATATGTAGTTAATTAGATTATTCAATAGCCAAGGAAATGAAGAAATATTTACAAAGTACCAAGCTAGCTGTTACAGGCACTTAGGAAGAACTATTTGCCAGATTTGTGAGGTTCATGGAATCAAACCATTGAAAGTTATTCAAAAACTTCAGTTTTCTGAGACACATTGGAAGTAACTAAACTTTGTTTTTCAGTTATATCCATGAGGTACTTAAACTGGACTTGTCTGATGTACACTCAATGCATGAACGTAAAGTGTGAAATAAAAACAAATGATGACAGGAAAGCATTCAGAGACAGACAGCCAAACAGAGAGATGATTCAGAAATGATTCAGTGGCGCCATTCAAGCATCACAGCGACAAAGACTCTTGTTTTCTGCAGCTTGTTTCAGTAAATTAGCTTTTACCTTCCAGAGCACCTACAGACAAGTACATGCTCGTATATTCAGGAATAGATGAGAACCAACATCCTGCTGGGATTGAATTATGACTTTACCTGTATACACACAAACAGGCACACACGGCGAAAACAGAAAATTTTTTTCTCTGGATGCTCCATAAGCACAAATACTCGCCTCCCACACTCTCTTTCCTCCCTAGAGATCATTTTTAGAGGTTTCACTGTGTTTAGGCACTGTTTAATGGAGTCTGACTCAGCAACTCCCAGAGCACCAAACATCTGCTTTACTCTCTGCAACATACCATTTAACTGACCACAGAGCACACTTTTGCTCGTATCATTTGGTTTTTGATTTGGCTTAAACATGCAATGCTCATTCATAATCATGAACATAATATAAAAGGGAAAAGGGGGATGTTTATCTGAAATAATTTCTAATATTCATGCCTTAAAAAGCTCTGAATGCAGCTCACTAATTTTTAAAACATAGCAAAACTTTACACAAAGCAGTAATACACAGCTCTAGCCTGTTAAAGGTATTATGGGTATTGTCTGACTGAAGTATAACGACTTTATTCAACAATATCTAGTGATGGGCGATTTCAAAACACTGCTTCATGAAGCTTCGAAGCTTTACAAATCTTTTGTTTCAAATCAGTGGTTCGAAGCATGTATAAAACTGCCAAAGTAAAGCTACGAAGCTTCATGAAGCAGTGTTTTGAAATCGCCCATCACTAGATAATGTTGAATAAAGTCATTATTTTGTTTTTTTGGCACACAAAAACTATTCTGGTTGCTTCATAACATTAAGGTTGAACCACTGTATTCACATACGTCACATACATAAATCCGTCTTTAGCAGCTTTCTGGGCATTGAAATTGTTAATTGTCTTGCTGGCAATGCAGGCTTCACTGAGCCATCAGATTTTATCAAAAATATCTTTATTTGTGTTCTGAAGATGAACGAAGGTCTTACGGGTGTGGAACGACATGAGGGTGAGTATAATTAATGACATAATTTTCATTTTTGGGTGAACTAACCCTTTAACAACACAGATATGACTCTCTGTCTGTTTCAGACCACAGGGATGAATAAACTGAATTTCTGCTCAATCTGATAACTTCGACTCACAGTTACATATTTTAATGGCAAACGGTTAGGCTGTGGATAAACCTTTAAGAAACATACGCACCAAACCCACGACTGAACGTACCGGCTGGGCAGGATCCTTCAGAGACCACCAGGATCTCGGTCTGCTGTTTGCAGGCATCTCTCCGCAGAAAACACTCGTTTTCATAGTTTTCGTTGTTGGAGCCGCATACAGGAACATAATCGTTGTTGCACTGAAAAAAGGAGGGATTTTAAGCATTAGAAAATATATGAGAAAAATTTGATTTAGAAAACATAGGACAAAAAATCAAGTCAGAGATTACAATCATTGAAACACTGTATATTATTTTTACAATGAGTAGTTTTCAAAAAATATAATAAAATAAAATTCATATTTTATGTAAGCATAGCATGAAATGGGAACAAAGGAGTCTTTCTTTAAGAACATGTATTATATTACGCAAGAATAATAATTAAGCATGACACTGACCTACATATCTCTCACAGCTTAATTGTGATGTTTTAGCACCGCTTTATTTTGGGAGTTTTAGATGAGCTCACAGCAGAGAATAAGAATTGTGTGATCTGAATGTGAATAAAGAGCTCAGAAGGGTCGAAATACAGCCTGCCAACTACACTGCCCACGTTCCCAAAGCAGTGGAAAAAAAGAAGATTAATGTAAGAAAACACCAGGGAGGAATATATCACAAAATGCTGTGAAACATTTGCAAATCTATGGTTTCAGGTTATAACAGGTTATAATTTTTAAGTTGAAATTTGTGTTTTTGCACAATCTAGGCAAACATTTTTCTAAAAAAAAAAAAAAAAAAAATTAAGCAAGGGAAAATAATAACTTAGCGATAATGCTATTGCAGACTTACATTTATCTGACAGTAATAACAACAACAACAAAATATTAATTTCACATCAATGTAAAAAAACAAAGAATTTGAATATTGGCCAACGTACAGTGCCCTCCACTAATATTGGCACCCTTGGTAAATATGAGCGAAGGTGGCTGTGAAAATAAATCTGCATTGTTTATCTTTTTGATCTTTTATAAAAAAAAAAATATCACAAAATTCTAACCTTTCATTTAAGTAAAACAATTGAAAATGGGGGAGAAAGCTCATTATGAAATACACTTTTTCTCTAGTTCACATTGGCCAAAATTATTGGCACCCAATTATTGCAACCTCCTTTTGCCAACACTCTAAAAAATGCTGGGTTAAAAAAACCCAAGCTGGGTAAAATATGGACAAACCCAGCAGGTTGGGTTAAAAGGCACCTATTATCCCCTCTTTCGCATGATGTAATATAAGTCTCTGGTCTGGTCAAGTTTCAGCTTATAATACCCTACAAATTTGCCCCTACTTGGGGGTGAGCAAAAACACGCCTTTTACTATATTACTATATTGCTGGCTAAAAAAATAAATCCAAAATTGGTTGAAAAAAATGGCTGGGATAAAACAACCCAATCCCTGGTTTTGTCCATATTTAACCCAGCAGTTTTTAGAGTGAAGATAACAGTCTTCACCTATAATGCCTGATGAGTTTGGAGAACACCTGACAAAATATCAGAGACCATTCCTTCATACAGAATCTCTCCAGATCCTTCAGATTCCCAGCTCCATGCTGGTGCTTCTTCTCTTCAGTTCACTCCACTCATTTTCTTTAGGGTTCAGGTCAGGGGACTGGGATGGTCATGGCAGAAGCTTAATTTTGTGCTCAGTGACACATTTTTGTATTGGTTTTGATGTTTGTTTTGGATCATTGTCCTGATGAAAGATCCAACCACGGCCCATTATTGGATTTCTAGCAGAAGTTGTCAGGTTTTAATTTTTTATCTGTTGGTATTTGACAGAATCCATGATACCATGTATCTGAACAAGATGTCCAGGACCTCCAGCAGAAAAATAGGCCCACAACATTAAAGATCCAGCAGTATATTTAACTGTGAGCATGGGGTACTTTTTTATCCATTATCCAAAAAGCTCTTTTTTTAGTTTCATCTGACCATAGAACCAGGTCCCTTTTGAAGTTCCAGTTGTGTCTGACAACTGAATATGCTGGAGTTTGTTTTTGGGTGAGCGAGGAGGATTTTTCTTGAAACCCTCCCGAACAACTTGTGGGGATGTAGGTGCTGTTTGATCTTTTTTTTTAAAGCTTTCTGACCCCAAGACTCAACTAATCTCTGCAATTCTTCAGCTGTGATCCTTGGAGAGTCTTTGTCCACTCAAATTCTCCTCCTCACCGCGCATTAGGACGATTTAGACACACATCCTCTTCCAGGCAGAATTGTAACATATTTAGTTGATTGGAACTTCTTAATTATTGCCCTGATAGTGGAAACGGGGATTTTGAATGCTTTAGCTATTTTCTTACAGCCACTTTCTATTTTGTGAAGCTCAACAATCTTTTGCTGCACATCAGAACTATATTCTTTGGTTTTTCTCATTATGACGAATGATTAAGGCAATTTGTCCTTTGTGTTTACACATATTTGTACTCCTGTGGAACAGGAAGTCATGGCTGAACAATATCATGTTCATGATTACCCTGGTGTGCTAAAAAAAATAAAATAAATATGGATAGGAATATACTTCAGAGATATTTTACTCATAAGAATTTCTAGGGGTGCCAATAATTGTGGCCAACATGTATTGGAGAAAAACATTTATTTCATAATGTGAGTTTCCTCCCAATTTCAATTGTTTTACTTCAATAAAAGATTAGAATTTTGTGAATTTTTTTAATGAAAGATCAAAAGGATAAACAACGCAGATTTATTTTCACAGCTGCCTTAGCTCATATTTACTAAGGGTGCCAATATTTGTGGAGGGCACTGTAATTAATCATCTAATTAATTGTTAAATTTAAATTTATTAAATCTGTATCAGACATCATTTTTATTATCCGGTGCAATTATGACAAACAAAATAATTAAAAAAGAAAGACAAAAGATCAGTGCACTAAAAAGCTTCTCAAATGTTCCAGTGAACCTCTTTAAAACCCACTAAAGTTTGACTTCATGAGAAGCAGATAGTTTAAAATCACAGGGTGGCCTGAAAATTAAGCTGTTCCAAACCTCACGCAGGTATTTTGGAAGAGTCTGACCATACCGCACACACATATGCACCTGGACACACAGAGACACACTGTGTTTGGTCCAGCAAGCAGGGTCTGTCAGGCCCCTGGGGAGGCAGGTAGAGTGCAGGGCTGCAGTGGTCTGTCAGCTCACATGTTGGCTGAGGGACTGTGTGGCTGGAAGCCAGCTGGTTGGCAGGGGTCACAGGAATAACTGTGCCCATCGATTCTGGAGCGGGATTTGTACTTGCTGTTTTATCGGCCGAGAAGCAATATTATGCAGGAAGAGAGAGCTCTGAGCCAACACTGGCAAGAGATCCAGAGAGAGGGGGGTGAAATAGGAGGAAAAACTGGATGAATTGAACTGGATGAACTGAAATGAGTGGAATACAGCAAAAAGGATGATATGATTATACAGGTTTTTTGGCATATATAGAATTTAATAGTTAATTTTAGAAACACAAGAAGAAGGGTGGTGGAAGGAAAACAATGCTAAGTCTACAGATACATTTTTTAACATTTTAAATGTTTGCATAGAATATCAATAGAAAACTATAGCATAGTGGAATGCACAAATAAGTTCTGTGTGAATGACTCCTGAAGCTGTTTACTAGGGCTGGGACAATATATCGATGTATTGCGATTCGTGGATCGATTCTGATATTTTCCAAATACATTGGAAAAGATTCTGAGCTTAATTTTTAATAGCAGATAGCGCTCTAAGCTAGTTTTTAACCGCACTCTCAAATACTCACAAAGAAGAGTGCTCATGCGTTCGGCTGAGTCTGAGAATGTACTTGCACCTCAGAATGCTTTTGACATGAGATTAATGTAAACAGCTTGCTGCAAACACCCTTGTAATTCACTTCAACCTTTTCAAATTTTATGAATGAATATTTTATAGAAGGTTCAAGTGGTGTGTGTAAGGAATTGGAAGGAAGCAGAGTAAGGCTATTTCTACAGCACGCAGTGCAATCTGCTGTTGAAAACTAAGCTCAGAATCGATTCGAGAGAGAATCGCGATACATGCGGAAAATATCAGAATCGATCCAGAATCATTTCTCGATTCTCGATGCATCGTTGTATTGTCCCAGACCTACTGTGTACTATCTGGACGCGTCAAAGCAAACGATCCAAATCAATTTGAACTTTGTGACAGAAGTGTGGAGGACACCAGAAACAGACTGGGTCATCCATTTACTGTTGGTGACTTGTTGCATTGCAAAAGACTGATCATTATCACTGATTATAATGGGTTTTGTTTACTTTTGAATCATCGCTCGCATTTTTAGACACAGCATTGACACAACATTAGTATTTTTATTGGTCAAAGTCAAAGCAAAAACAACACACAACACACTGTATTTCATTCCAGAATGAATCAGTGATTTTTTTCGGTCGAGTATATAATTCAATGACTCACTCACTCACTCACTCGCCATTTTGAACTAATCAATTTAATTAATGATTTAATAACTCATAACTCAATAGCTCATAAAGTCCTTTCGCTGCCTACTGCTGTACCATTGTAATTTTCAGAAAGAGTTACTTAAAAATTCCCACCACTAATGCACAGAGAAGTGGAGTGACTCAAACACTGCTGCTGGAAATTCAAGGACTGTAATTAGTCATTGTAAAATGTTATACAGTATATGAACTGATGGATTGATATGACTAAACATTCATATTAGGGGTTGGTATGCCGTAGTGGTTAAAGGTTTGGGTCGATAACCAAAAGGTTGTAGGTTTGAACAATGCAAGGGCCAATCTTTGTTCTAATGCCCTTGAGCAGTGACAGATTATTTTTTTTTCCCAAAAAAAATTTCTCATTCAACTAAGGTCGATTGCGACTTGAGTTCTCTTTGATAAAAATATTCCACTATTAGCACACCTGAGACGGAGAGTGTTAGAAAAGACTGAGTGACAGTAAAACGCAACCGAGTCACCAGAATAGAAAAACAGAGTGAAATCTCAGAAGAGCATAGCATTGAGATGATCTCAAAATAAACACAGAAAGAATGAGAGGAGGAGAAGGAACAGAGAGGGTGAAATGGATATTACCAGCTTTTAAACCTTTTCCTTTCTTGGCATTTCTACAGCTTCAAGTGTTCAATCAATCTTTTTTGGCCTGGCATGATGCAATAGTGAGAAAGGCTGGCCCGCCCCAGGCAGCCCCCAGCATGCCCTAAGAAATGCCTGTTTTGCAGAGCCCCAGCAGTTCAGTCCTTTTAACTTTACCCCTTGAGGGGAAGGAGTGCATTAGCACTTCATCTTTGAGGAAAAATAACTGGTGATTATGATAGAAAAGTTAATTGAAATAAATTGAATGCAAGTAATGAGTCTCTGACACACTATCAGTTAAATAAGCAGACAGACACTTCAGCTACAACTAGAAACAGCTCTTCACTTACAGGTCAGAGGAGTAGGATTGGATAGAAGAGAATAGGATTATGATGAATGAAAGGACCTTGAAAAAGCTGAAAAGCATGCTGATAGATATTACACACACATATATTCCTGTCCTATTCCACTGCAGAAAAAGTTTGATCTTTTTACAGTTAGTCGTGATAATTAATACCATTAAACAAGCCCCCCTTTTTTTTTTTTGCAGACAACTGAATTACCCAAACTACACAGCAGTCCCAGAATGTCTAACGGGCCATTCACACAGGTGTTCTTGCATTTAAAAAGCTATATGGACTGAAACAGGATGGAACAAATATGGACTAATAATGATAACTCATCCTGCACCACACAGATTTTTGTCCAATCAGAATGAGACTCTAGAATGAGAATGTCCCAATCACTTAATTATAAATACCACCTGCAACTAATGAGCAAGTAGCAAATCATGGTTCACAAATGTGATGTAAACCAAAATATACTGGCTATCCATCTTCCTTCTTATCCACCTTAGGTTTCAACGCAGAAGTAAGCTATTTCCTTTGAACATGTGAGTTTTGATTCATTAGCCATTATAGATAAATAACTTGAAGAATAACCAGTAAACAGGAATACTATTTACACTACAAAACAATGTGTTTATGATTTTGATAATAAAATTAAATAAAATTACAAATAGCTGTTTGAATTCACCAAGCAGCATAACGGATAGTTTTTGTACAGTTAAAATAACTTGAAGAAGAAGCCTTAAAGGCACAATTAAAATATCCAAAAAGCACTAGAACAGTGTTACATATTTTGTTGACTTGTGTACTTACATTATCCCAAATGTTTCCAAGAATGTTTAAATCCAAAGAAATAAGCAATTTTTAACCAAGACACGGACTGAGTCCGTGCGTCGCCTATCAGTGACATCATACCCACGTTACCCTCGATTTCCAGTTTTATTATGTAAAAACCATGAAAACACCAAAGACACTTTAATACAGTGGTCAACATTTGAAGTGGATCAAAAAAGTTCATCAAAGTTGTCCTAAGAACTAAGTTGTCCTAAGAAGAAAGTTTTAGGACAACTTTTATAAAAGGTTTTGATCCACTTCAAATGTTGACTACAGTATATTACATGTTTTATTAGACAAGGGAACAACTGTTTGGTTACATTTATAGACAGAAAACAAATTATTATTATATAGCTCAACACGTTTAGTCTTTTTGTTTGAATCTCATTTTCTATAATTATATTATTTCACCATGCCTCAGAGAAAAACACAATTTTGTCAAGTAGCTATCATAGCATAATCAGATGCAGCTTTATTTTTAATAACAGTAATAATAAAAGTTCCGCTGCTCTCAATCTGCGTGTCACGCTCGTCTCTCATTAGCAATCGCTCCAGCGGCCTCGTTCAGCTCCCACAGCACTCGGCCCTGCTCTGCTTCATACTACAGTAACATAAATCTCATCCATGAACATGATATCTGCCCGAGTCCCATCCCGATTCTTTTCCACCGGATGTGAGGTGAAGACAATATCTCCCAAGATTCCGCGCTCAAACTCGGCGTCATCAAGCTACGCCTTTGTTTTGAATAGGCGACCTTTTAATGGTGAAAATTTACATAGAGTGTCTTTAAGCCTCGGACATTAAAATTAAAAATGGCTCACTCCTTCTTATGTTAAAAATAACATGGATGACAGATTCTCAACTAAAGTAATAATTAGATTGATCAATACAAATCAAGGTATGTTGGTAGTTGACAATGACACATTATTAATCCTAGAATGCATAAAGGGGGGCAAATTTCAAAAAATGTTTTTTTTTTTTTTTTGCTGTGATTTTTTTAAATATTTAACTAAATATTAAATATTTAACTAAATATTTAACTAAAATATTCATTTTTTTGATATTCCTTAAATTCTTCAAAAAACTTGATAGTAGTGTAATACTTTATAACCTACTTTATAGTAGGTGAAAAGCAGTACGTGAAATGAGTAATATGACTGAATTCACAGTATTCATCAAACAGTAGGCAAAAAAAATATCCAGATGACCTCCTACTTCAGCCATGATTCTGAAGTTCACGTCCAATGGACACTTTATTATCCATGAACCATGGGAATGGCAGGGAAACAACACAACTCACTCTCAGTCATTTTTCTTTATGCATTCATAAAGGTTTTTTGGTTCATGCATTCTAGGGTTAAGACAAAGCAAGGGAGAAAAGGAAACTGTAAGACAAGAGACACAGTGAGAGAGGGATAGGCATAGGAAGGAGCAGAAAGACCACAGAGATAAAGAAAGATGTACGTGACAGCCATAAGGCCAGACAGCATGTGCTCGAAAGCAATCTAATGCAATGAGCCTCCCAACAGAGGCCAGATACACAAACACTTAGGGTGGAGGCTGACAAATTTCTTCACCCAACAAAAACAAAATGACTCACTACACACTTTGGCTCGTAAGACAAGTTAGTTCACTCAATTGGCATCTTGGTAACACCACAAGCAGATTTTTTTTTTCTATGTAGATAACAGGCAAGTACAGCTCCTATCTTTAATAGGAGAAGTCTGAAATCTTACTGCCAACTTGAAGATATTATTAAAAACTAATCTATTAAAACTTATTTATAAGAATTAAATTGTCCCTATAATGTAGCTGTTTGTGAATTAAAATGTCTTAAAAGGTGAAATTCAGATATGGTAATAAGCTTTTTGTTTCCGACACGCACTATAAACGGTAAACCAATCACAACAGACTTGGCCGTCTGAACAATCAGAGCAGAGCAGACTCTCGGAAAGGAGAGGTTTAGAGAGACTAAATCTTTGAACAAACTGTTTTCAGACTCTTTGAAAAATTAGATGATGTGCAGTGTATATTATGAGAAAATTAAAGTGTTTTTTGACTTTGGATGCATATAAACCTCCAAAACATAATCAGGAGCCTTTTAAATAGCATAATAGGGGCATTTTAATCAATTTAGGTTATTCCATTGTGTTGAGCTCGATGTTTTGATTTTCTTTTATCTATTATTGTACTTTAATTTTATTGTTACTTTATCTCTTTATAAATAAAATGTATCATTATTATTTTTAAAATTGTTTGCCAAAATTGTTAGAATAATGTATTTCAAATTAGCAATGGAATATGACAATAAATATATCATACATTATTATTAAGCTCAAATTACACTAAAATTACACAACTTTTTAGTCTGGTCCAGCAAATGTGCATAAATGATCTAGACCAGTGGTTCCCAACCACATTCCTGGAGTCCCACCAACACTGCACATTTTGCATGTCTCCTCAATCAAACACACCTGATTAAGGTTATCTTCTCATTAGTAGTGACTCAAAGATCTAAAATGGGTGTGTCAGATAAAGGACACATGCAAAATGTGCAGTGTTGGTGGGCCTCCAGGAATGTGGTTGGGAACTACTGAGCTAGACTAAACAAACAAACAGGTATTAGCTCTTTTAACTACATGGCGGGGCTTCCACTCCTACAGGTGTCATATTGGGGATTACATTTTCTCTCATTAATTTATATACAAGTGGTCCAAATACTCTCTCTTATACTACATTTTGTCTCTACCACCAATATTTGACAGTGTTTCAAAGCTTGTGTATGTGTGAGCAGGTTTGCTTGTATAGAATAATCTTATATTTTGCCTTTGTACCTCAAAGGAACTAAAACCCTTCATTGTAATGCATTGTGTTTTGATTCCTCTGACTTTTAAACCTCCATCGGATGTACTGCAGTTCCTGTTTTGTCCTGCAGGGGCTGCTGTGGGGCTGTGCTCTGGCTAACAGAAGTCTTGCTTTTGCTCCAATTTCCTTCATTATCTTTTACTTATTTTGAAGCCTGTGTTTCTTCACAACAACAAAAAGTTCTTGCAAACATCACTCAGAGACACCTGTGCTACCACGTTTTAACATTTCATTCACACTATGCCTCAAATTGATGTCACACTTAATCACAGGCAGGAAGCCAACAGAAAAGTGTTGCAGCATTATTAGAGTGAGTATTAGAGCGAGCAAGTGGCAGCCCATTAATCCCTTGTTTTTCACCCATACATCAGTTTTTTCCCCCAATCCAGCCATTCATTCCTGCATCAGTCAGTCCATCTATTAGTTGATCTATTCATCTATTCAGAGGCACAAATCAGCTGTTCTCTTTCTGACAAGTCAATCCATCAATGCTAGGCACTGCTTGTACTGCATTAGCCTACACAAAGAAACTTCTCAAGCAGTAGGGCTAGACTGAACCAAGACAGGCAATTAAAGTCAGACACAGTGAACAGCAGAAGCAATCGGTGTGGTGATAAGACTGACTGCATACTGGGTCTACAGTTCTGTAAGAGGAAGCACTTACAGCACTAAAAACTACCGTACAGTTCCTGACATGTTAAGACAACACACTCCCATAAGAAAACGGCAGTCTAGTGACTCCTGCACCACCAAAATGTCACTCAAGTGCTGTATTTAAGTCATTCTGGTCCCACATTCAGCAAGTTTTGGATGACTCCATTAGTTTACACAAAGGATCAAATGAAAATGGTCATCATTAAATCACAACAATCATACATTTTTGTTGTTGTTATTGTTGTTGTTGCTAAATGTAATGTCATGCCAGCATGTTTGGCTATTTTATGGTTACTTCTATAAACAGGATAGAAACATCATAGAAATATCATAAAAATAGTCAATTCAAGTTGTACGCTGCCAGGGTGAAAAAATAACACCCACAATTGTTTTTATATTATATATTTGTAAAAAACAATACTATTAAATTACATATTTTTAACACACACACACACACACACTCAAAGTAGGCTTAAATTGAATCTTCTAAACTGAGGTGAGAATGTAACTTTTCGAATATCCAGGACAGATATTGCTATAGTAGCGTCACCCTAATGAGACTTTCTTGGTTAAGATGGGGAGTTAGCAAACAGGTGAAAAGACAGTTGGTTTGTACTCGCACAAAAGTGCGTACTGAAGTGAGGTTGCCATATGTGTTTATTGTACAACGCTGTGAGGGAGTGAAACTCTGAATTTAAGGATATCTGTGAGGAAGCGTGAAATTTGAGTGTCATATTTAAAACAGCAGAGTATCTTGAGTGCAGATGCAAAACTCCCATATGGTCCAACAGACTGAGAAGCGCTAAAGGAGTCTTGATCTGATATGGAGTAAGAAAAGCAAATGTGTGTACTTGTCTACTTTCCAGTGGGTACACAACAGCTTGAGATGAAACAGGCATAGCGAGTTAATTATGCATTGTGGAACATGATATAACCCATTTGATTCATTAAGCATTATGTAGCATTTCTTTTCACCCTTGGGCACATTATGAGGGCTGAAACAGCACGACTCGAGAAACATGAGAGGCCAGAACGATGCTCAAAGTGCACCGTGAGTGAGCGGCTGTGACTGCAAACAGACATTGCGTGCACAGCTCAATCTGACATGTACAGAGACAGTCACAGACAAGAAGTCTGCCCGGTCTGTTTTTTTCTCTTCCATTAAGATAAAGTAAAACCTATCGGCTGTGTATCAGTAACATCAGCTGATCCTTATCAGGAGAACAAATCTGTCAAAGATGGAGGCGAAGCCCTGAGGAACGGAGGAACAAGTCAGGACATCGTCTCTTTGAATTCCAGTGACATCCATGGTACTCCAACAACCGTTTCTTTTCTCTTTGAATTCCAGTGACATCCATGGTACTCCAACAACCGTTTCTTTGAAAAACGCAAAGCTGTCCGATCCTTGAAATCTGAAAATCTCAGACGTCACGAGTGGTACTTGAACTAAGAAGACTTAATGTTCCAAACACTTGGAACACCTGTGGTTCGTGACAAAAGACAGAGATAGCATCTTTGAGTGGCCCTGTCAGCTGGGCCTGTGGAGTGATGGATGTCTGGCACAGCATTTGTGACAGAGTAAAAGCTCCAGGGAACGTCGACGGAAAACTGGGCCTTTCTGTCAGATCATTAGTTCCATACCAAAGGGATGAGTTGACCTTAAACCAGTGGAGGAATGTGAATGGGAGAGTCTTGCACAAGGACGCGAGGGTGAACATTCGCTCACATGCGATTTGTTCTCTCATCACTCCAAAATGTTGCTTGCTTCAGTTGATGGACTTTGAAATGCCTTGTGAGAATAGGTTTGAGAAATCTGTTTGAAATTTTGAATTTAAAAGAATATTACAATTCAGGTTAAGCTCAATCAACAACACTTTTGGCATAATGTTGGTTACCACAAAAAATTATTTTGACTAGTTTCTCCTTTAAAAAAAAAGGAGCGCTGTTTAAATAAAAGTCCCACTCCCGACACTTATCAGCCAAGCAGAAAATTTCATCAGCTGATGCTGATAATTAAATGTCAAATAATACAAGTTTAACAGAAAATGAATGCAACTGCTTTCAGAACAATTTTAAGCTTGACATTTCTGCTCTTAAATCCTAAAAATGGGCCCCATTTACTTCACTGTAGTTAAGTGCCTCACCATAACCTTTTCTTTTTTAAAGAAAATGAGGGAAATTGTTTTTTTGTGGCCATCGACATTACGCCACAAATGCTGTCGACTGAGTTTAACTTGTTCTGAATCTGCAATCTTCATTTAACTACAGTTTCATCTGGGAAAGTAAGAGAGCATCTACGTCTTAGTGCATTTGGATTCAACGCTTGCTTTCTTAAAGAAGAACATTATCTGTGACAGCTCTCAGGGAGGGTGGCCAACAGGGTCATGGGAGGGAAAAAATAGAAGCAGATCAGCCATGATATCCCAGAGAGGCACAAACAAGGGAAAAAAAAAAGAATCTGGTGCATGTCTCACCAGATGATGTATTTTTTGCCCCCTCACACAGAGACGTGCCTTCCATTGTGTGACTGAGTGACATTCCCCATTCCCAGGATGCCCATGTACGTGCTGTTTGCCTCTGATGAGGGTTGGGGGAGGCTTGTGGGGAGGGCGGAAAGGCTCCTGCCTCCCTCCTTAACCACTTGGCAGTCTGCTCTTGATTAGAGAGACGCTCTTCCCAGCGAGGAGCTCCTGGGCCCTGTCAGGGGAGACGGCTCTTCGGTAATAGCATCTGACAGGCTGAGGGGAGCCACGCGGGGACTGATACAGATGCTGCTATCCTGAGTGGCATCAGGCTCAAGCGAACATCACCTACCTTGGTAGAATCCCCACACCGCCGACTCTCCAGCTGCCAAACCACCAACCAATCTCATGTCTAGCACATGCCAGCCGAGGGACTCTGTATACATGGATGTATGACACATCCCGCATCTAACATAGCCAGGAGGAAAAAACAGGTGCTGCCGGTATGACTGCATTTTCAATCCCACCAGACTGACTTTTAACAGGAAACTGGACCTAATTCCACCCTGAAATAACTTCCTTCCTGATTTTAATTGCTTCATTTTTGATATATTGGTGAAAGTTATCTCCTGTGGCAGCTCATGGAGAGAAGCTATTAGGGGTGATAGACGAAAAAAAGAGCACAAGAAAAAAAAAAAAAGCTTAGGTTTAAAAAAAAAAATAGGCTGAATGGAAAAATACTGAATGGCCAATAGGCTTGAATGGAAATGCTGGTCATCATTCAAATGTGTTTCTGCAAGTCATTTAAAGGAGAAAGGTGTCATTTCCAAACCAAATGCCAAAATAATGATTTTTAAACAGGTTTCAAACACTACCTCCATCTGCCAAGGGTTAGAAAAATTACACACCTAAAATGCAAATTTCTGACTTTGAGTTCTGATTGGAGGAAACACTATAAAATATAAAATAGGTAATAAATCCACACACCTGTGACTGCACATAAACTGAATTCTACATTAATTCTACAACAATGATTTTACTGTTATTGTATGCATTATAAAAGGAATGTGAAAATGGATTGTTCGATTAACTTTTATTGAATAAAATTCACTTTTATTGAATAAAATTGTTCTGAAAAACAATATTTGTTCTTTTTATGTTTGTTCTTTGGCAGAGATACTGCAACAATGGAAATTATAATGAAAAAAAAAAAAACTACAACAAAAGAAACCATCTTTTGTAAAATCAAGTGATGATACAATTTTACTCAATAGAAAAATACTAAAAGAAAAAAAATTTCCAAACCATTTTTATACTTAACATTAAAGTAGCAGACTTTACACTAACTTGAAAATCTATCAAAATTACTCCAGTAAAACAAAATGGATGAAAAAAAAATCAAGAAACAAGAAGAAGTTTACAAGATCAAACATGTATGCGCTCCAGATGGTGTACCACAGATGCCAAATTTAAAAGAAATATGAAGTGGAGTCACCAAGAAAAAGCTTTTTATTACTTTATTCAAAGTCATCCGTTTATTATTAACCCTTTTATTGTCATCTAATGTCACTGTGGGCTTGAAAAGTAAGGAAAATGGGGTCATTATGGTCTTAGATACTTGACTCATGCTAAAAAACACCCTTTACCTGTAGTGAAATCACTGTAACACAAAGCATCTCATGGCCTATTTTTTCCACACAAACATGAGAAGACATTCGAATTTGCAGTTACAGGCACTCCAAGCACATTTTGGTATTGCACCTGTACAACATGATTCATGGCCATAGTCTTGTAGGACTGTCTAATGGCACCAGGGAATAAAGCCCCACTTTTAATCTGTCTCCAGCCACGGTGAAACCATGTGACTGAAGAATAAAAGGATCACAAATGTATGGAAATATATGCAAAGAGGTCTGGCTGAAAATGGCTATTATGATGGGCAGCCGAAGGCCCGGAGGGAAGTCGTCCACCTTCTGCCACTGTCTGCGCATCCTGCGAGTTCAATCCCAGAGTTAGCGCTAAAGGAGAACTGAAGGAGACACAGTTTTTCATGGGTAAGTTCATTTGAGCGCTGCAGCTTGGCTAGAAGCTGTTTGTTATGTCAACCGGTTAACATCCATCTGAAAATGGCAACACCTCAGTTATCCAAGGATGGATGTAGTGTATTAACCAAAAACAGAGTGCTTGAGAGACGAGACAAGTGGAGAGAAGATGGCTGCGATAACTGATCAGTCAAGTTAAACTGAATCAAGACCAAACACCATCAACAGGCAAGGGACAATTCCATAAACTAGCTTGCAAACAAGCCAAAAAACAAAAAGCCCAGGCAGTCTGTGGATAAGCAATAACCCCCCATTAGAATGAATCACACGAGTAGGCAATGAAAGTGCACATGAATGACTGAGCATCAGAGCTTTGGATCAGAGGTGTCATAACACAGCGAGTCATCAGCACGAGCATGACTGAACATGCAGAATCACAACACAATCCGTTATGACATGATGGTACATGCCCAGATGAGGTCAATCAAAGATTTGCTAGAAAGAAGGCAAAATCTGACAGGGCAGAAATACACTGTCGCTTCATTTTAAGATTTTCAAAAAGCAGTTCTTTTTCTGCTGACTTTTTGAAATTGCATTTCACTTCATGTATCTGTACAGAACTATGGCTTAAAGTTTCAAATTATTAAAAAAGACAATTTTGTCCTCATTTGTTCACCCAAGTATTGTTTTGTCAGTTGAAACATTCAAAAACATGTGAAACATTTTTCAAAATATCTTCATAGAAAAAATAAAGTCATACAGGCTTGGAACAACATGGGGGTGAGCAAATGATAGAATTTTCTGTTTTGGGTGAACTAACTCTTTAATGATCCAGGACCAGGATGTGCCAAAAAGAATATAAAAAGACAAAGAGCTCAACGTTTCAGGAGCTCCTCACTGCATCTCTAAAGTTTGGCTGGTTAGCATGACCCCATAAGCTCATGCTGGTAGAAAATGTAATTACCCCATTCTTGCAGCACATTTTAAATGTTGCTGTGTTTTCACCTTTGCACATACATAAAAAAATAAAATAAAATAAAATAAAAAATAATAAAATAACCTAAATATAATCTCGTACTTCCAGGGAGTCATGTGTCACCTGAGAAAGTTCCACTGAAATGAATGGAAATGCTAACAGACCTGTTTCTTTAGGTATTATAGAACTCGTTGTGGCAGACCATAAACTTAAGAAGTCAAAACACTTGAAAACATCCTGAACTCAACCCAAGATCACTCTTCCAGAACTGCTGCTTCTGTGTCAGAGACATGCATCTTTGATAGTCATATCCATCGTAAGCTCTGATGGAGCAACTTTGCTTTCTGATTTTTGAAAACTATTTATGGGATTCATGCTGTGCCCCTGGATTTCAAAGTTAACTTATTCATGGTCCAATAACATGCTGCAAATTCATTATAAACTGTACTGCTGTACTGCATACTTTCCAGCAGGTAAAATCACATAAAAACGGCTAAATTGATTTTGGGGTTAACCAACCTCTCACAATGCAATAAGGTGCTAAAGAAAGTTTTTGCAAGTATTACAAGTACTTACGTAAATGAAATGACTTTCATTTCTGCATTGCTCTCAGTTTCTGCTTTCAGTCAGCCGCAGGGATACTTTTGTGCATTTGATTAATTTTCTCGACTAGATTCATTTTTACATTTCACACTCATTTTTTGAGCTTCAACATGCTTATTCAAAAATGGATCATAATAAAAACGGAAAACCTAAAATAAACAAATCAAGAAAAACATCACAATTTCCACAAAAATATGAAGCAGCACAGCTGTATCCATCATTGATATAATGAAATGTTTCTTGAGCACCAAATCAGCATATTAGAATGATTTCTGAAGGATCATGTGACACTGAAGACTGGAGTAATGATGCTGAAAATACAGCTTTGCCATCACAGAAATAAATTACAAATTACAATTCAACAAAATAATAATAAACAAAATCATGATTTTAATAATATTTCACAACATTACTGTTCAATATTACTGATCTATTTTTGATCAAGTAAATTCAGCCTTGCTGAGCACTGTTGTATTCCTCATCTGTAAATCGCTTTGGATAAAAGCATCCACTAGATGAATAAATGCAAAATAAATGTAAATGTAAATATGAGACTTCTTTCAAAAACATTTAAAGAAACTTTTGAACCACAGTGTATATACTATTCCTATATAGATAAATCGAAAAAAAAATAGATAAATAGGAAATGTTTTCAGCACATGTAAGACAGGACCACAGTGAAGTGACTGCATTTCATCCTATAAAAAAAGACACTAAATCCAACCCACTGATGAGCACCACCATGTAATAGTTACTGCTTCGCTTTGGCCACATCAGTTAGTGAATTATAATTCAGCATGACAGAATGAATCAGACTTATAGGTGTAAAAGTGGTCTATCGTTGTCCATCTCCCTTAAAGAATGGGGGGTTTCTCTTTTCTTAGTGGTACAGTTCATACAGAAGACACACTTGAAAGTGACATTATGTTTAGTACCCTGCAACCTTGTTTTTGTGAACCATGCAGAAAGTGGTAAAAATCAACCAAACATCCAGACAAAATGAATACTTAAAAAACCATTAAAGTACCAATCTTAAGTAAACATCACAGTATGACTGATGTGCTAGGCGCCTCTGAGAGCTGGTGTGAGGTGAATAAACATCACTAAATGAACATCAGGGGCTGAATGACCTCTATTCATCGGCAGATCAAACCTTCTTCCTCTCTTCAGCAACACTACCTCCCTGACTGTAAGGCAAGGCAAGGCAATTTTACTTGTATAGCAGATTTCATACACAATGGTAATTCAAAGTGCTTTACATAAAGAAGAAGAATAAAAATAGAACATAAGGAATAGAAATAACAGTAAAAACAGAGAATTTTGCTATCTGGATGGAAGAGCTAGGAAGTCTTAGGGAGTTTTTTGTTGTTGTTGTTGTTGATGTCCGTCTACCTGTTAAGGCACTTCAAACTGATAAACAAAGTTTCAATCTCCCCTTTTGCCAAGACACCTCACACTGCGCCACACAGCCTTAACCCCCCTTCCAGAGATATCTTATCTATGCAACGCAGTTCAAATTTCCCCTTTGGAAAGTGTCCTGACTGTAATCCAGAGATATTTTAACCATGCACCACAGCTCAAATTTCCCCATGGTTTGTCCCCTTATCCAAATTTACCAAATTTTAACCTAATCACAAATGCTTTCTTCCTAAGTAAGCATTTGTGACTGTAGACTTCCTTGGGATTCATACCCGTCACAAGCCTCTCGACGATCCTTCTTTGATGAATTATTTCACTTAATGGAATAAAGACATGGACCATTATTAGGTTTAAGCTAGCTGACGCCAGAGTTTCACTTGCACACATGTGGCACACAATCCAGGATGCCTAAATCAAGCTTATCCTTTTCTCGCCGATAGCATTAGTCCCTCACTTGAAAAGAAATTAAAACAATGTGACCCAGTGAGGCCAGACACAGAATGGGGTTTGTCCTAAAAACAGAACGCCATCATGAGTCTGAGAAGTCTGAGGCCTATTTGGACCAAAGAAGAAGAGGGGGGGTTGGACAAACAGGTAATGCTATTTATCTCGCCAAAGAAACTAATGTTCCTTCGCAAGCTGGGATAAAAATAACAGACTCATTGAGTGCCTATGTGCTCAGTGCCTTGGAGGGACTCTAATGCATTTTCATTTAGACCAAACTCAGATGTTATTAGGAACGACTCTCTCCGTCTTCATTTCACTGTGATCTCAAGGCCAAAGCAGATAAAGTAGGCCACTTTCTAGTGCTCTTAAACATCAGTTAGACAGAAAACAGCGAAAGGCAGATATACTAAAGAATAGCTGAAATTGCAGTTATCATGGCATCAAAGTCTTGCATCTAAATTGTGTTTTTTAAGCAGTTTTTTGAACTCCTAAAGCCATTATTTTTTTTAAATTGTAAAAGCAACTGTAAAAAGAAAAGCTCCAGCAGGATTCAATCATCACTTTTAATTAAAAAAATCTGGCCATTGGACAACCTTATTGGCTGGCACTTGGTATATCATCAGAGAAGAGATGTTATTGCAAGGAGGAGTGTACGTTAATGTGTCTGATTAAAGATTACAGCACGTATTAAAAACAATTATGTTCACAAATAAATCATTCATTATAAACAATGCAACATTCCATAAAAAACAGAATAGTCAGTTTTGATTTCATGATGACATTAAGACTGCTTTAAATTATTTTAAATTGAGAGCAACGAAGAAACATGAAGTTCCAAAGAACTTCAAGAAGAAAAAGTTCTGCTCTGTGTGGCTCATCCAATCAGAACTATGTTTATTATTGATAGTTCATGGGCCGGTTTCACAGACTGGGCTTAGACTAAACCAGGATTAGGCCTTAGTTCAATTAGGGTATGTAAGTATCTTTTATAAACATACCCTAGAAAAAACATTATTGGTGTGCATCTTGAGAACAAAACAGTGGCACTGGCATATTTTAAAGTCTCCCTGTAGTCAATAATTTTATCCCTTAAAACTCATTTTTGATCACCAAAATTGCATATTTAAAAGTTATTTTCCAGTGAAAAAAAATTCTTAATGGCTTAAAATAGCTTGAATGTAACTCTACACCCTTGCCTCATTTAATATAAATGGATCTATGAATATGATAATTAGCCCCGCCTCCACCCACTCGCACAAGCTCAGACAAGATCCACTCGGTCAACTTACTGAGGTAAACGCTGCACAATGGCTTTTTACAATGTCGGACACATAACGGTAATTAATATGACTAGCGTTTTGGTTGACTGTTATCAAACAGCTAATAATGTGTTGCTAGTGTTACAAAAACCATGAAACACTTTGAACAACTCTTCTTTTGAAGAATGTCAGTGGAGAAAGGCATAGTTCATAATAACAAAATAATAATATGAATCATACACCTGTTTTATCGCTAAATCTACCTGATTTATCATATCAACAGAAAAATTTTAAGGAGAAAATACTCAACAATGGTGTTGACTTATAAACAAGATAGACATATAAACAACATTAAAAACGTGATTTTCACCACAGGGGGAATTTAAGATGCTTTCAGTTAAAACAGCTCAAACATGCATTTTAGTCCAGGACTAGCTTAAGCCTTGTCTGTGAAACCGGGGGTATCAGTTTTAAGTGTTTTGATTGTACTTAACAAAGTGATGTTGTTGCCATGAATGATGGGTCTTGCAAAATTATGAATAGCATTATATTTTGATCTGCATTCATCAAGTCTTAAATAAAATAAAGACTAATTTTATTTATAAAGTATTTAAATAACTGAATTATCCAATAACAGGCATTACCACTGTCACATTTTGAGTTTGTTTTTGATCTGTTTTCATGTTTTTCCCTGTTTTCAGTTTCACTGTCAGTTTTCTAGTTTGTTAATTGTTTCAGTTCTCCTCTTTTGCCAGTCTGTTTGTCTCCTAGGTTACTGATTTGATTAGTGTCTTCAGTTCAGGTGTGTCTTGTTAATTAGTCTCATAACTCCTCAGTTCACTGTGTATATATGCCCTTAGTTTCAGTCTGTCCTTTGTCTAGCTTTGTTTTATTTTACACTGTGTTTGTAGTTGTTGTCATGGTTATTTTCCCGGTTATTTTCCCTGATCCTTGTTCCTAGTACTCAATTAAACTTTATTGAATATATCTTCTTCGTCATGCTTTGAATACTGCAAACCAGTCCGTGACAACCACATGGTTATGTGGATATATACAATCCATTTTGTATTGAATTTTCAGCAAAATATTGTAACAATATGTGATACTGTCACTGTGATAAAAGATTTCTATCATACAACCCATGACCCTTCAGATCCCACCAAACCTGGATTAGTGAGGCTGTTTCATAGGGGAGGTGGCCTTACCTTGAAGTTGCATATACATGTTATTATGTCCCCGATTCTGAGGCACTCGCCGTCAAACTTGCAAGTGTTGGTGTCACAAAGGAAGAGATCTGTGTCACGGTCATCATCCCCTGCAACAACACAAAGAGCCAGAAAACATCATGAATTTCTGCATAAACACAGCAGTGTCAAGACACGACTAGCACAAGCAGGATGTTTGTTCAGACACTTCTGATAAAAATAATTCAGCAGAACTAACGGAACAAACGCGTCATCCCAGCAGGATGGCTGGCAAGGCTTCTGAAGGGTTCATCAAGTTGCGATGAACACCTCCATTCGCCAAGACCATATTTTGCTCTTGAGATATTTTCTTATCGGGAATAAAACAAGTGTTCACTGAGGAATAATGATTCAGCACATGGTGAACTTATTGGAATTGGCGCATGAGAACCCTATTCAGCTTTTATAATAAGCTGAGTACAGGCTCTGTGAAATTTTGCTCATTTTGCTGAGGAGCTGGACAGACTCCGAAAAATAGTACTTCATCAAAAATCAAGAGCTCGCAGACAGTTTAAGTCCACAAGGATTCCTTAAGATGATTACAATTAAGATGAGCCGTTTCTAAAAACAGACCACTGCTGAGTCAAAACCTAATTTTACTATTTTCAGCATACAGAAGCTGACTGATGTTTATTTAACAATAAGCTCCCAAAATAATGAGTTTACCCGTTTACCCGCACTACATCATTCAGCCCCTCTCTGATAACTTTTATAATTATGCAAGGAATAAGCATCTCTATCATTTGCTTAATATTATAAAAATGACACAAACATTATGCAAAGAATAATATCTCATGATACATTCCATATTACCTGCATATATTCTGACTCAAAGAGCCATACATCATCATAATAAGACTACACGACACAAAACAGTGGGTCTGCTCGTGTGCCCTGGGATTTTTGCTGTCAAAGCAAATAAGCTTCTTGCAAGTGCTACACAGTATTTTTACCCTGTATTATCTGGTGAGCCCTGGAAGCTAGAACGAACCAGAACATTGCTCATTGTAACGACAACACCAAAGGACATGCAGCTACTTTAGGCCCCTGCTAAAGGGCCACATACAGCGCAGAAAAATGTCTTACATAACCTTGTGGCTTATTTGCATTTGAGCTAAAGATATTATCAATGGACCTCAAACGCTACAGGGAGGAAAAAGATCAGTCGTCTTGTGAGACAGTTGCAATATTCACATTGTGTGCCTCAGTTGTGGAGACCTTGACAAATTATGCAGGCTCTTGGTATGTGCATAAATCTCTCGTGTAAAATTAAAGTAGCTGTTCATACGAATGTTTTGCAACAGGAATTTTTCATTAAAATTCATCTTGTTCACAATCTGTTCCTAAGGAGCTGTGATAAACTGACATTCAATCAATTCAGCCTACTGAAGCAACAAATACAAGTCAGAGTATTTGCCAAAGCTAATTAGTCAAAACCATCGTCAATCCCTCGGCTTACTGATAAAATAAGAATTATTTTACTTTTTACACAAAATATTTTTCTTGCATTCGGAGGGGTCACAAACCTTTTTTTAAGGTGGCATCAGTAGAAGTATTGACTCACTTGGTGCCTTAAAAGGATGGTTTACTTGAGAAAAAAAAATAAAATTGTGGTAATTTACCGTTCCAAACCAGTATGACTTTCTTAAACAATTTTATTTTATTTTTTTAGAAAAGGTATTTTTGGACCCCATTACTTACATAGTATAGTATAGAAAAAATGTGTGTCCATGCAACTTTATTATCAAATAATTGTTCTGGGAGTTGCATATAACACCTACTTGGCACTAGACATGTGCCGGTTTGGTACTACAATATATGATATAGCCTATATAATGAATATGATACTGAATATGCACAATATTGTTATCGTGGGAACTTCAAAATACAGTGAATAATAATTTATTACGAATTATTCCGATTTTTAGAATGCATTTTAAGAATACTTTAAAATGCACAACACAGCTGTATGCTTCGTCAAAGAGGCATGCGCACTGATGTAAACAAGCCCAACGTGCATGAGCAGCGCATGGCGGAACTAGTGAAGGAGAGACGCTGAATAAAAATGCACTTTCACACAGTGACAGCAGAAATGCAGTGGTTACCCCGGTAACCCCTGTAAACAAAGCAGCTGTACTACAACTACTACAGTAAAAATGTTATAAACAGCCATTCAGATTTTTGCATTCTCTATTGTGTTCATCACAGCACAAAATTCTTAAAGAAATAAGGCTATTTATTTTCAAACTTAAATTTTTTTATATTTTAATCTGGACTACAACATGCCCTAGATATTGTTTTAATATGTTCTGATTCTTTATTGTTCAGTCACACTTTACAAAAAGGCTCCATTATTTAACATTAGTTAATTCATTAGTTAAATTAATATGACAATGAAAAATACATCTAAAGCATTTATTAATCTTAATTTCAACATTTAATAACACTTTGTTAGAATCAAAACTTGTAACTGTATTATTTAATGGACCTGAGCTAAAATGAAAAGTTGTATTTTTATAATAACTTTAACAAATAATAATAACTTCTGTAACAAATTTAGCTATTGCTACTAACGCTAACTAATGAGACCTTATTGTAAAGTGATACCTGTTGTTCTTTATAATTCTTTTCCACTTTAATCTGTTTGAAACATTTGTTGACTTTATAATTTTTTTGTATTACTTTATTGTATTTAGAGTTCTTTTTGTTACAAGAAAAAAGTTATTAAACCTGTTATATTACAAACTTTTTTGCAACTTATTTCAATATTGTGATAATACCGTATACCGTGCTTCAGCAATTATCACAACATGAAATTTTGATACCGTCACATGCCTACTTGGTACACAAATCTAATGTGGCTCATACCTCGTCGGTCTGAGCGGGCATGATGCTTCTGCTTGCATTATTGATGCAAGCACTCCCTGAGCGAAGTCATACAGAGGCAAGGCATTTTGTCACACCTCTATTGCTTGGCTGCCCTTCCATAGCTGTGTCATGATACAGCTTGACCTCACAACACACAGTAGATTCTTTATAATGCATGTCTGAGATGTGCAGCATTCAACGAAGCAACATGAGCAGGAGGGGGAAATGATGTAATGGATCGGATAAGAACATGGAGATCTGAGTCACAGAAGCTTCTCTCTCACTAGACACAACATCCCTCTGTTCATTCTAATTAATCTGAGGCAGTGACATCCTGTAGCGACACTGAAAAAGTAAATTCCATTTAAAAACAACACATGAGGTGCCACAGTTTCAGAAAATGTGTAAAAAAAAACACACACAAAAGAGTCAACCACTAACCGACCTTGAAAAGATATATTCCATCTAACACAATAAACACTGATTATACTGAGAGCGATTCAACAGTCTGGACTTGTTTACCAACCTTTTTGCCTCATGAATCTTCACAGCCCCACAAGTAAATGTCAAGTTCCTTTTCATTGACAAAAGAAAAAGAAATGTGTTCCTTTTACCTCATATACGTTATATCATTTAGCATTATACAAAATTTGTTTCACACAGAATACCATCTTAGTAATTTTTGTCCACACAATGAAAGTCATGGGGTCCAAAGTTGTTTTAGACCCCACTGACGTTCATTATATGGGCAAAAGTTGAAACATTATTCAAAATATCTTTTTGAAAAAGACAGATTTGAAAAAATTACAGAATTAAAATTTTTTGGTGAACTATCCCTTTAATTCCCCCCCCGAGAAGCTGCTTATATATGTATCCCCTAGGATCACATACTCCTGGTCTGGACTGGTTTGGGATGGCAAAGTAAAAACAGAGACTGAAGAAAGTTAGCAGGTCACACTAGAGGAAATGAGTTCTGGAAACAGGCAGTGGCATCCTTGCAATTTTATTACAGTAATTTCTTCATCAAGGACACTTAGAGGCCTTTAAATGCTTAACCAGATTTTAAACTTAACCAAACATCAGTTCGATAATATGATTAACTGTAAATAAGCTTTTGGAAGTCTGTTAAAAATGCTTTTTGAGCAGGGATGAGTTACCATGAGCGGAAAGGAATTTTGTTCTGCTCTCTTTAAAGTCTCTCTGGCAGGGCAGTCTCTCAGTAGCTGTCTACACGGATAGATACGATCTGTTTTTCTATTCTTTGCGAAGAAAGCACTGTATATGTGTGGACAACAAGAGAGTAAAAAAATTCAATAAAAATTCCTCAAAGTCATTCTTTGAAGTCACGGAGCAATGATTAGAGCAGCCAAACAGGAAATTACATCTTTCATCCTAAGATGTTCTACTATCAGACGGCCCACAAAAACAAGTTAAATTAACTCTTCCTGAATCTAAAATAGACTTTCTGTAAGTACGAAAAGGGTTCAGTTTAAACACAGGACTCTTCAAAATCTTATTAAGTTCAAAGTATGTATAGCTTTCCTGTAGCTCAGTGGTTAGAGCATGGCACTAGCAATGCCAAGGTCATGGATTCGATCCCAGGGATTGCACATACTCAGATACAAATGTATAGTATAATGCAATGTAAGTCGCTTTGGATAAAAGCGTCTGCCAAATGCATAAATGTAAATGTATAGTAAAAATGTGATGTGCAAACAGCCTGAGTGACACACAGCTGTAAATAAGATCAGTTGATGCATGACTATTCGCAACAATGGTTTGCGGAGGTGTTTTTTTTTTTTTTTGGAGCTGTCACAAGCCAGACAAACACTATATTTAACCTCCCAACAAACAGCCTTATACTAACATCAAAACAAACTAGAGCACTTTGAATTTAGTACAAAACACAAGTACATGATATGGACTTTAAGGAAGGATATAGAATTTATAGTATAGTATTATAAGATATAAATAATAATAAAATGGTTAAAATTATCAATAAATATATGTGCCAATATGTCACTTTTGAGTGAACTATCCCTTTCATATAATATTATATATTTTTTAAACATAATGTTAGTCAATAATATGTTTAGTTTGTCATAACTCATATACCGAACTTCTCCAATAGAGGCCATCCACAATCACACTGGCACTCACTTTTTGGTGTCACACCCACATCTCAAAATCCAATCAACTACTTATGCATAAAATCAAGTCCCTGCCCTATTTCTTTTAATCTTCTGTAATAATCCGTTACGATCGGATATACGTCATAATATGGAAGAAAAGATCTTTCGCTACTTTCATTTTATTGTAGAATCCTAAACATTCTATATAAGGTCAAATTTGCATATTTCCCCAGAAGTTGGGGTTCCCACTAAACAAGTCATTTTAAGATTCTGAAGCAAAACATTCTGTGAAGAACTTTATAATCAGTATAACCTTGGTAACTGCTTTTGGATGGGTGTTTGGAGCAGCATAATTTGTCCTATGGCTTGGCCACTTTTGCATAAAAGCTATTTAGTGGCTAATGGATTGCAATTTAAAACAAATGGGTTCTGAGTTACAGCTGTAACTTTATAGTGACAAAGTGAAGGGCAGATTTATGCATTCAGTTTAGAGAATGTACGCAGAACTTCTTAACATGCATATGAATAACACTAGACTGTACTAATTAATGAATTCACCTCCAATATTACAACCAACAACATTCACTTCATCAGTAACAGAGCTCTAACAGTCCTGATTAAAGGTGTTGCCAGTACTACCTCCAGCTACCTGTTTCTTCCATCTGCAGCGAAATCAGAATCTTTGTTTGGCTCAAACACCTGGTATTGCAGGTCTCCTTGCTCTCATCGAGAGTGTCGTAATTTTATCAAAACGAGAAGTGTGAGCCAATGTTACATCTCACAACGTGCCAAATGGGTGAGTATCGGGGGAGATGCAGATTGTTATTTCGGCCTTGCAGCGAGGTGAATAATTGAAAGATGCAAGCTGGCAGATACACAAATATTCTAAAGGTGAAGTGTAAACAACTCCTGTGAGTGAGACATCAGACCAGTTGTCTGGCCATTAAAGAGCTGGAATTCAATCTCCAGGACATTGTTATCAGTTGAAAATATTTTAAGCTTTTGTTTTGTTTAAGGTGTAATACAGATCTCTAAAGAATGTTAGTGTAGTAGAGAATTCAGAACAGATTCTGTTTCTCGATTCTGTTTAGAGATGGACTGCATTGTAAAAATCTGGAGTAATCTGAAAATACTCTAACAAAAACAGACAGACAGAAAAGGTTTAAAGATGCATTTGTCATTATTTACTCACCCTCATGTCGTTACAAACCAGTATTTATTTTTCTTTCTTTCTTTCTTTCTTTCTTTCTTTCTTTCTTTCTTTCTTTCTTTCTTTCTTTCTTTCTTTCTGTCTTTGAACACAAATGAAGATATTTTGAAGAACTGGGGTCCAAACAACATTGGACCGCACTGACGTTCATTGTATGGATAAAAAAACACTGACAGTCTTCTTTTGTGTTCCACAGAAGAAGGAAAGTCATACAGTACAGGTTTGGAAAGACATGAGGGAGAGTAAATGATGACCGAAAACTGGCAGTTTATGTTGTCTCTTCAAATTCATAAAAGTCTGCCATCTCCTCTCACCTCCTTTGCAGCTGATATGCACCCTTGGAGAAAAAAAAGCTCTCCAAAGAAGAGCTATTGATATCTATGAACAATACAAATAAAAGCTTACTGTCCTTTGGACAGTGAGTTTTGAGTCAGTAGCTAAAATTTTAAATTAGCTTACAGAGTAGAGACTGAATTCTAAGCATGCACAGAGAAGATATTTCAGTAAACAGACACTTTGCAAGAGTGTTCACACCGCTTATGTCCTTTGCCAACAGCCGCAAGTTAGGACTGTTGACTAAACAGCTGGCTTGCATTTGTTTTGCTGGACATTATTGCTGTGTTCAGCGCATAATTCAGTGCTGGTGAGTTAAACTATATTCAGTCAGTTGGAAATTCAGGTTTTATGCCAAGGATTCCTCTCTTCAGACCTGATAAATGCTATAATGTCCATTTTTGGCATTCTGTTTGCTGTGTGCACTATCCTCTTAATTCAGCAGTGACTTAGTGATATCAAATGCTATCATATACTCACCCTCAACTTTTTTTGTAAGAAGGCACAAAATATATTTTGATGAATGTTTCTACCATTTTTTTGTCCATACAATAAAAAAGTCCAAAATAACATTTGATCCCACTGACTTTCATTTTGTGTTCCACAAAACAAAGAAGTTCTTGTCAAATGTGACTGACAGCTGTTTGAAAAACAGTCACTAAAAGCTTTTAGACTGCACTCATGACAATCAGATAAGCTATTTAAAACTCTATAACTCCAAACACTGGCCACACCTGTTTGAAAAATAATACACCATTAGCTGCTTGATTCTGGCAATTAGTGTTAAATTTCTTATTGCATTTGTAGACAGAATTTACTAGAGAAAAAAAAAATCATATAGCCTATCAACACCTTTTTGTAAATCATGGAAACACTAAAGTGGCCCTCAGGCATGCCTGTGGTAGAGCTTCCCACGTCTCATGCATGCCATTGCCATGAGTTGTATAACCAAAGTGCAGGCAAGAGGCAAGGATAGATGTTTTGGAACGACACCTAATTGCCCACGGTGACCTGCTGATTGATAGTCAGGCGCCACGGCGGGAAACTGAACAGAAATATGCTGCGAGTTCCGCGCGTCTCTCGCGCCTGAGGGCGCGCTTGATGATTATTCCACGTGCATCCGCAATCATCTGAACTGCGCTCTGACAGTGAGGGTGAGAGGTCGGCGCAATCCAAATCAAAACCCACTTAATATCTAGTCTACAACGGACTGAAGCTCGGAGACTATTATGCCGGCTTGATGGAATCGTTACCAAGAAAAGTAAGACTTGACTTGTAAAACATTTCTTACACGTACAGTACATTCTTCAAGGCTGAAACCTACTTCAATAAAAACATCACCACTTGTTCACTAGCGGTAGCCTATTTAGGAACGAGAAGCTGTCAAATACTAAAGCACACAAAGTACCTATATATATATATATATATAGGCTATGCATAAACATTTTGACGTTAAAATCAATTGCCAATTTAAACGTTAATGTTATCCTGTATCGATATATTAGGCTACTAGAATATAACTGATAGTGAGGGACTGTATGTGCGCTGGTCTTTTTTTTTTTTNTTTTTTTTTTTTCAACAAAAAAGAAAGATATAAATACGATTAGGTAGCCTAAATGCGAAAAAGTATCTTTCAAAGATTTATAAAAATGTTCATACTTTGATACGTGTTTCTTAATTTCTTCAGGGGTGAAAGCTTGTGTTTGACGTACAAACCATCCGTTTTCCTTTGAACGCACTGAACTTGAAAAACAGGTCAATTAGTGTAGGAAATGTGGTATCAGCCACAGTTAGAAGGCTAAATCACTGTTTCATTCGTGAGAAGAATGAGCCATTTAACCAGCAAGAAAAACGATATACCCTAATCTAAGAACGGTTAAACATGACAGTTTATTTACTTTATGCGGTGAATAATAACGATTAGCCTGTATATCGATTGGGCTATGGTTACTCTCATTTCAAGTGGATTAAAATGATGGGGGAAAATTGCTGTTTTCATGTAAATATTATTATTATTATTTACATATCACGTGAGAGTTGAAAAGACGGTAACACACCAAATAGCTCGCCCTGACCATCAGTATACTAACTAAAACAGGTCTTTAACATCTTTTTTTCCCCCAGCAGCAGTGAACTGCAAAAGCTTTCATCATCTCACATTAGGATCAATTTAGGTTCATAACTTATGCTACTTGTGTGATAAACAGCCGTCTTTCGTTGCCAAAGGAACGTCAAAACGTATTCCCTTCAAAGCAAGGATCAGCGGACTACTTGAACATCTTACCCGAGCAATTCCATCCAGTTGGAGTCTGACAGTCGCTGAGAGAGGATGGGAAAGCGCCAAGTTGTTGTACCGGGAAAGTGGCGAGAAAGGACAAGACTGCAATCCATACCCAATGTCCCACTATCCGGCTCCACTGGTGCGGACTTCGGGGCTCGTGTAGGGCCGCCGCCACCGAGACACCCATCTCAGTTCCCCCGACACAGCTCACAGACGCGCCCTGGTCCTAATGTTGTCAACTTTGCCGGTGCGCTTAGGAGCCAAGAGAGGGACATTTTCCGATGAAAGGAGTGTGCCCCATGAAGCAGTTGTTTCTGGATGACCAGAGCAAGGATCCGCCCGAAGCGACAAGGTGCAGATGCGGAATGAGAGAGGTCTGGGTGCGATGACAGGGGAGGGGATGGTATCGGGAGGAGAGTGGGTAAGCGAGATGTTCAGGAAACAAGGCAAAAATAAAGAGACGCAAGGGGTGTTTTTGAGAAACACAAATGGGGCAAAAATCATATATCCCATTCGAGTGACATGCCGAAGTTACAACATCCACTGAAGCGCCAGTTAGAGAGACTGTCCTCCGTCCTCACTCCGTGCGCTCGCGGTGAGCCTTGAGTTTGTCAGAGTCTCGCGGAGGGCCATTCCTCTGTACCTGTGAACCACAATAACGCACTGAAGGCGAGCGGCAGGTTTCCAGACCGCTTCGGATCACGTGTTCTGAAGGAATCGGGAGGGGCGGGACGGTGCCGCGGCTCTGATTGGTCGGTAGGGATGCAGGAGTGTCAGGAGCGAGGCGATGGTCCAGCTCGAGCATATCGACGGCCAGTGCAGAATAGTGTACCCTGTAGTCTACTTTAACAGGGCTTTGGTTCGCAAACGCGTGGGCGAAGGGCCATGCAGGGAAAGTCTTCCCAGTAGCCTAATTGAGCACTGCTTCTCTGAGCACGGTGGCAGCAGAAATCGATTGGAAACTTGCAGTGCTGTGAAATGATCCCCTTCTCTTAAACAAAAGACTTACAGCATAAGATGAGAAAAGCGAGGCGGAGTTCACGACGCTCGCGGATGATCACGACGGTGAAAATAAATAAGTAGAGGCGTTTTAATAGATGCGGGTCGCGAGCTGAGCAATGGAGCCTTTTAACGACATTTAATGACGCAACATTTCATATCAGTAAAGCTAGATTCGCAAGACGTACCGACGATAATAAAAAGCTCACTTTCGACCGCAACCACCACTTGCAAGTTGCTTGTTCCCGACTAACATTATACAGCTGGTTAAACTGTTTTCTCCATCACTTTAACAGCCCATTAACGTAGGCTACAATGTGTGTTGCACCCGTTGTTAATAAAGGACAATACACGATGCCTGATCAAACGCGAAATGACCGAAATCCATCAAAGTGAATTTTACATCTACTTTGTCTTGTTACTTGCTGACTTAATTTTCATCACATAAAAATATGCACTGCGATGAGTTTTGTTAGAGAGAAGGCAAAGTCAGACTTTGAACCCCCAGAGGGCAGACAGGCACAACATTGGTCCCACAAGTGTTTGCACACTTAGTGTATTTTAGATAACAAAACATCAAACCAAGTAGCATACCACTATTTAAAAAAAGTGCAAGTACAGAACATTTAAAACTGTTGAATTTTATCAATTTAGATTAATTAATCAATATAATTTCTCATTTGAAATCTGCCATTAGTCTGGTGGCCAAAAAGCTAAATTTTGGTCCCATTAGCAGTGGGGAAAGTTACTTTTAAAATCTAAATCTAATAAAAGTAATTTCTAAATCTAATATAAAGTAATTTTTTCTTATTAGTATGGTTGAATTAGATCACTGAAGTTCAGCAGCAGCAAAGTTAATAAAGTGAGATTAGTATATTTGTGTAATTTAATATAGTTAATTATTACAGGTTTGCGTAAAATTCTGAGATTGTATTTCGCTGTTTTTATTCATTTTGAGGAATACTGAATGTTTTTGTACAAGTGAGATGAGTAAAAGCATGTTCACATTTAGTCTAGAACTACAATACCATCACATTCACACTGCGCACACAACGCCTCTGCACTTTATTTCTCAACGGGATAGGAGAGCTGTCAGTCAATAAATGTGAAAAAGTAACATAGAACTTTCTTCCAGCTGGATTCACAATTCTGTCACATTATGTCTTCATGGTAAACTGTTGTTAAGATGTCATATGGCTTTTTTTTAACAGTGGCTTTCTCTTTGCCACAGCTGTGAGTGGCGAAGCACCTGGACAATAGTTTTTTTTAATGCAGAGTTTCTCCAAACTGTGTAATTCTTTCAGCTCTGTCATTGGTCTCTCGATGGCCTCCCTCCCGAGTCCCGAGTTTTTGAGGATGTCATCATTTACCCATCTCATGTTGTTCCAAATCAATATGACTGTCTTTATTCTGTGGAACACAAAAATAAATTTTGAAGAATGTTTATGTTCAAGTCTTATTGACTATTTTATTTGTGTTTTTTATTTGTGCCCTTGTTTGGAATTTTTTAGTTTTCAGAGCTTTTCCACTCACTGGCCTTTATGGAGTTTAGTTCTTTAACTCATTTTAAGCGCTGTTTCAGTGCGGCACTAATAAATGCAGGCAGCATTCCGACATGAATCACCTGTCAAATTCATATAAAGTAAAAAAAATGCACACATAAAGGCCTATATATATTTCCCCCCCAATAACACTTCTTTGAGTTGTCACTTTTGTATTTTCTCTTTATGTGAAGAACAAATTTGGAAAAGGTCTGAAACCTGTTGCTTCAGCAGTATAAATTTGGACTTCTGGGCATGGCCTCAAGAAAAATTACAATATACTCTCCAATGTTCATTTCTCTTCTACCTGATCATTCCCACATTTCTCCTGGAGTCTGGCTCCATACCAGCTCAGTATTATTAGCATGGTTCAGAGCTCCGCTGGAGAGCAGCTGGCTCTGGGCTATCACCGACAGACACTCTTTGACAGATAAAACAACACACCCTTGCCATAGGATTTCTGTAGTTTTCTCAGTGCTGTATCATGTATCACATGATGGATCTGACCTTGTAATTAAGACTATGGAACATTAATTAATCATTCGGTTTTGTAGGAGACATGGAAAGGTTCATGTCCTCTATAGAACCTGTTCAGAAAAAATGAAGAAAACTGATTTCTTTTTTTCTTCTTCTTTTTTTTAAGATATTCAAACCGAAGGCAATGTTAAAAGTTTTACACGTCTAGACACAGTTATCTCACTGATAGGAATAAAGATGTCAGGACTCAACTCCAGAGCCATATGAAATTAAAAACCAGTTTAAAAGGAGTCTTGGCAAGTCTCCCTCAACTGCTTTTAGTTATTTGATATAGCAAAAATATTCAAGATCAATGAGCACTATAAGAATTATACATTTTCAAAAGAATATACACGGTACGATGTTGGTTTAATTAAGTGTATGAACTAGTAATGGTGTCAAAGATAAAATGATAAATTAGATTTATAGAAGCTTGTCTTTGTTCTCTCTAGACTCTTTAACCTGGACTTATTTCAAGTGCAGTATATTCTCAGTATATTCTGCCACTCACAGGTTTACAGTAACTTGTGGGCCACTGCTCACTCCCAACATTGGTTTCTGCATTACAACAACTGTCCCAATTCCACCCAGTAAGATCCATATCTTTTATAAATCATTTACATCACATCTAACTTGACATCTCTCACCCGGACAGGAAAAATCCCCTGTGGAACATACCTGGAGAATTGACATGGCAACTGGAGTTTCATGGTTTCATTACATTCATTCTATGCGAGTCTTCACTGGAAGAGTATGGTGAGCAGGTTAATGAGCAAGGCTGCCTGGGGACCAGTGAGAAGGTTACATCTCTGGAGGGAGCGTGTGGTGTTTAAGTCTGCTAGCAGCATGGGATCTGCTAATGATGCAGGCATTTTAAAATGCTCCCTTAAGTTCTGTTGGTGCTTCTGTAATCCTGCTGAGTAGCTCTTCTCTTTATCTGTATATGTAAAAAAATTATGACAGAAATATCACGTGAATAAATTATGGATATTGATCTGATCTGCTATATGCATGTATGTTCTGAAATGACACTATAAAGGTAAATTCTTAATCTGATATTTTGATACCCAAGATTCCTGTAGTTTGGTATTATTAATGATTTCCCATTAGATCGATAGCTCAACAATGACAATTTTAAATACCGTATTATATAATTTTGCCACAGGCATGCAATCTATAATCCATATAGAGAAGTGAATAATTTATGAATTAACTGATTTGTTTTCACAGATGAACTCCTGCTTACCAGCTGAACAGGTTTTTTTTTATTTCATTTCCTCATAATACATGGATGAGCAGATGTTTTTGTTCTTTGCTGCTGGATATCGCACACAGATTTCAGTACAGCTGTGGATTTTCTCAGCACTAACAAATTGATTGCTATCATCCTTCTTAGACATCCTAGAGAAATGCTAAGGAAATGATATGGCTTGTTAGAGATTTTTATGAATTCATTGATTTGCTTCTGCATTTGAACTGCTGAATACAACAAGCAAACCTGACTGTTGCCAAATTACTCAAATTTCCCACTGAATAAATGTTTGATATTAGTGCTGTATCTAATATAAGCAATTAGTTGATTAGTAATTAGCTCAAAAATAAGCATTATGTTTACTCCCTTCAGAGAAGATTTATCAATGAGTGGTGTCACATATTCGGCTATTAAAATATGCAAATCACAACAAGTGGAGTAACTTGTGTATGGGCAGGTTGGCATTTGAAGCATTTTAAATGAACTACCAGAAAAAACAAAGATTAAAAGATTTAGATTTAAATCAGGGATTTAAATTTATTTTGATGCCCCAAATATGATTATCCCTTTGCGAATGCATCAGTTAGCACAACACCACACAATTTCACACATATACACTGATGCACCACATTATCTCATCACTAGCTTGAACATGGCGAGTTTCATGGGCTCTTTAATCATAGGCCTGTCACACCATAACTTGGCCATGGGTGAGTTTTGCCAATCAGCTATAGTCGTGGGTTACTGCCAGTTCAGAGTCTTATCGACAGCAGTAAAAAATAACAGGACCTCTGGCAGACTGCCACTTCCAGCTGTCGGCTAGGGGCCCTGAAGTCCTGCTGTGGCAGAGACTGACAGAGAAGGTGCTTGTTTCACAATGGATACGAGATGACAGTGTGAAATATGAGCACAGAGATGGTCCTATCAAGTTATTGGGGAACACTATGGTAGAGTTTGGATCAAGATAAGTATCAGGCACAATGAAAGTGTATGGTGACAAGTGGCTGTCAAACTCCAAAAAAAGAGTATTATCCATTGCAGTTTATTGTGCATGAATGCAACTGAAGATGAGAGATATTGACTAGCAAGCTGTTATATGAATGACTGCTCTGCTATTTGTGGACTACCATCATGTAAACAATAACTTTATATAAGCTCGTTTAAACTGCACAGCATCTATTTTTGCTTGTCATCTATTGATCAGAACGTCCCTTACTAAGACGTCATGATCTCATGTGGATTTTAGAGTATGATGATCAATAATCACATTATGAATGCTTCAATTTCCAGCCATGATGGTGAGTTACTGCAATTGTGACTTTAAATACATCTGTTCTATCTAAAGCAGAGAAGCAAATTATATTTTGTTGTTATACTTTTAATCCTTGACTAAAAATAAGCTAATTACAATGAGAAAAGTGACAATTGCAGCAATTATATTATGGATTCTACCCGTACAAGTGGTATTTAAAGCAAGGATGGCTCAGGTTTTGCACCTGAAAATGAGTGTTATGTCGCAGCACTACAGCTTAAAAAAGACACTTGGATGAAAGCCAATATTTCTGAGTTTTTTAATGAATTGAATAACACTTTTGTAATGGACATATAGCAAAGCAAAGGTATGAAGGACAGAAGACTGCCACAATGAGAGTGGACGAGCATTTACCTCTATTAAGTCTTTGAGGATCAGTCAAAGACAGTGATGAATAAATTATTATAAAGAACTGAATTAAAAAATGGCTTTTATATTAATTCATACATGGTTTAATCTGATATGTGCTGTACTTTTTACCATTATTGTAATTATTGAAATATCCCTAAACCCAACTTTCATATTAACAGTAAATATAACCTCAAAGACAGTGGTACTTAGACATGTACAGTAGTTAGATTCAGCCTCTAGACAGAGATGTATGTCTGATTAGCAAACTGTTTCACCAGACATTAATAGTTTCACATGTTCAGGAATAATAACAACTACTGTAAAGTATACACTTACCGGTCACTTCATAGGTACACCTTTTCAACTGTTTGTTAATGCAAATATCTAATCAGCCAATCCTATGATAGCAACTCAGTGCATTTAGGCATGCAGACATGGTCTAGACGATCTGCTTAAGTTGATTTAAGTGACTTGGCAACTGTGGCATGGTTGTTGGTGCCAGAAGGGCTGGTGTGAGTATTTCAGAAACTGCTGATCTACTGGGATTTTCAGGCACAAGCATCTCTAAGGTTTAAAGAGAATGGTCTGAAAAAGAGAAAATATCCAGTGAGGGGTAGATCTGTGGGCAAAAATGCCTTGTTGATGCCAGGTGTCAGAGGAGAATAGCCAGACTGGTTAAACTGATAGAAAGGCAACAGTAACTCAATTACTCAGTATAACCAGGATCTGCAGAAGAACATCTCTGAACACACAACCCGTCGAACCTTGAAGCAGATCTTCTATAGCAGCAGAAGACCATACCGGGTGCCACTCCTGTCAGCTAAGAACAGGAAACCAATGAAAGATGATTTGAGCTTTGTGACATGGCGAGTAATCCTGCTGGAAGTAGCCCTCAGAAGATGGGTACGCTGTGGACATAAAGGGATGGACATGGTCAGCAACAATACTCAGGTAGGCTGTGGCATTTAAACTATGCTCAATTGGTACTAAGGGGCCAAAAATGTGCCAAGAAAATATCTACCACACCTTTAGACTGCCAGCACCAGCCTGAACCGTTGATACAAGGCAGGATGGATCCATGCTTTCATGTTGTTTATGCCAAATTCTGACCCTACCATCTGAATGTTGCAGCAAAAATCGAGACTCATCAAACCAGACAACGTTTTTCCAATCTTTAATGTCCAATTTTGGTGAGCCCGGGCAAACTGTAGCCTCAGTTTCTTCAACATGACAGTGAGTTATACACAAATGGCCTCCAGAGTGACCAGATCAGATTCGCATCATGGATGTGTAACCAACAAATCTGCAGCAACTGTGTGATCCTATCATGTCAATATGGACCAAAATCTCTGAGGAATGTTTCCAGAACCTTGTTGAATCTGTGCCATGAAGAATTAAGGCAGTTCTGAAAGCAAAAGGCGGTCCAACTCAGTACTAGCTAGCAAGGTGTATCTAATTAAGTGGCCCGTGAGTGTATTAGCTTAACAGAGACCACAATTTAAAAAATGCTTTTTAAAACAAAAGGCTGAGAATATATATATATTTTTTATGTTAGTAAGATCTAAAATAAAGAACCTTATTTCTTATGCAGACATTTAATTTATGATGATAAAAAAGAGGTTGAATACACTTTCATGTGCTTTAATATCAAAAGGTGTAATATCAAAAAAAGGAAAAAGATCCTTTTTAAACCCATACATTTGCACTTGCTGAAATGTTTACTTTTCTGTTTTTCTTTTCTTTATTTGCCATCTTCTGAGTGTAATTTGCCGCAAGTGTAACTCATCCACAGTTTGGGAAAAACCACCACAGCAAAGTGTTCGTTTGGAAATCTGAGCGACATAGAGCTTTCTGATACTTTGTGAGGCTGAGAGCGAGCTGCCTGCAGAAATGTCATGCTCTCTGGCTGTGAAATCCAACTCCTCCTTCTCCTTTTTTCTGGCTAAGCTGCTACGATGAAAAATATTGATTCACCATGGGGACACACAACAGCCTTATCTGCCCGAACCTTTGTGCTCCACAGGCTTTACCCATCAACCCCTGCACAGCCTCATGGGTTTATTGCAGAAGTCTTTAAGCATCCCAATCTGCCTCCTGTGGACATTAAAGGAACTGCAACAACATTTGTGAACATTACATACCAAAATAAAAAAGTACCTATCATCGCTTGTAAGTTGGATTATGAAGTTTGAATGATTTAAAAATATATCTTAAATTGTGTTGGTCATTTAGTAAATCAGTTAATACAATTTTAGTGAAGTAAAAATAGTGGTATTTTTACTCAGATGATATGAAAGCCTATTCACATGTGTAAGCGGTTGTGTAATATCCATATTCCTAAAAATGTCCTTGTATTATCGAGCTGAACATGCCCCCACATACATTATGTAAACCAACAGCATCACTGTGCCCCCGATGGAATCTTCTAAATCTTGTACTTTTTAACTCATCTTTTGCTCCTACTCAGTATGAAACATATATTTAGTGAGTGCATTTATTCAGAGAACTTACAAAAACTTCAGCTTCATATGAATCAGCATTACGTTTGCTCTCTATATTAGTACCAGGACTAAATAAAATGTTTCTTTATGGCATACGTATAAACTAGGACATATCTCAGAGCAATCATAAAGCATTTCATAGCTCAATGTGAACAAAACAAAATGGCCTCTGACTGCATTCAGCAAACTCTGTTATTAAGGGTGTGGTGTAAAAGCGGCAGTTAAAATGTCATACTACAAATAGGTGTTGTGGATTGTGCACTAAACAGCAAGCATTTCATGAGAACAATCAAAGACTGCCAGCCACGAACAACACAGCAATAAGACGGCCGCTAAACTGCCTTTAACAGCGCTATTTAGTAACAGTTTATGGCTCCTTCTCAATATCCAGCAGAGCCATGAAAACCACAGAACTTATATCAACATGATTTATGCTTTAAAATATCAAGTGTTCTATTAATAATATAAAAAATAGCTACATCTGAAAATGTTTATTTCATAACACGTTCAAAGTTGCTATAACTGATGAATTACTAGAGTGTCAGACAAAAAGATCACCTCATATGAAATTGCGGAATAAAATTGGACACACATTTTTGACCCCGTATAGTTTGGGGTTAAAAGAAAGGATTTCAGCAAGGTTTATTTTAGCAGGATATAAAAAGAAAGAAACAAAAAAAGAAACAAGCTCACTCAGGGATGGATACAATCTTTCATAACAGTTGATCACTAAACTCCAAAGTTAGACTAGACTACCTCCTTTTTAATCCTTTTTTTTTTTGTTACCAAGCTCCTTTAGTTTCTAATTTTTGCAGAAATTCAAATTAGCCTTGCGTCAAATACCAAACCCCTGGTGTGAAAAAGGTCTGCCTAAGCTCTTTGTGTGGATTCAGTCAAATGTTGGACACAGACCTATACAGGCACGTTTCTTCGTGTTTCTCTACAACGGCCGTCTTGAAATGCAGCGGTGCAGTCTATCTCTAACTCACACACTCACTAGTAATTAAACACCTCAATGAACAGATTAAGAGTTTCCCCATTTGGAAATTTCATTACCATTGCTGTAATTGGATTCCAAATTTAATTAGCACTCCTCTGCGAAACAGCAGGTGATGTTGTGGCGGCAGTCAAAGCTGTCCAAGTACAGAGAGGTCACTGAAAGAATTTGTCCACTGCCATGGCAGAGAATGTGGAATGATACACCTGAGCTGATCATTTCTGACCTGTTGCTCTACATAGAGGTGTATAAGCATGTACTGATGGTTTTGAAGGATTTGTGCAATGGAAATAAACTTCTACACAAACACATACTGTATTGTATTACTTATATGGCTGTATATTACTTACAAACAACCACGTTTACATGTACAATTTTTTTTATCATTCCGATTGAAAGATTCGGACAACTGTTTACATGTGCCGGTGTTGTGCCGAACTTCGACTCCCGGCCAAATTATTACCCCCCTCGTTGAAGTCGCTATCTGATTGCCTAATCCTAAACCCACCCCTAATCCTAACCTAATACTAGGGGGTAATAATTTGGCAGGGGTAGGAATTCGGCACCACACCGACGCTTTTAATCAGAATGACTTTGTGACATGCGCACATTAGCTTATGTCCTGTTTGCCGCCTAGTATTCCTGTCAACATGGAGCTCCATTATTTCTTATGCACGCTATTTTTATGTAAAGTGTCTTAATCAAGCAGCAACAGCGCAAATTTGTAGCATATTACTGCAGGAAGGTGTGAGGAAAAGACGGGCACAGGAAGCTGACCTTTTTGGTGGCTGTGCATCTCGGTGCATCTCAGTACTACCCCTCCTTCCTCCAAAAAGCAGAAGCGTGTGGATGAAGGTCACAGTGAGTTCCTTCAGTGTATTTAATAAATGTGTTGTTTCAGTTTTACTCTAGTTTAATTTTGCCGCCGCCATTGCTCATTCTGATGACCCCTGGCCTCTTGACGTGATGACGTAGACGCAAAGTAATCGGTTTAACTCGTTTACATGGCAGAATTTTTATTTTGTTCGGTTTATAGAAAGGTTTATTCCACCCCTCTCAAACCGATTACTATTTCATTAGGTTTGGGAATTTTTTTATTCCGATTGGGGTGTTTATATGGAGCATTTTCATTCGGATTGGACTTTTAAACCGATTACAGTGCTTTAAATTCAAAGTTTAAGTAAGCAGAACTAGCAGATTTTTATTTTGTACTCATACATTTTAACTTATTAAATTGAAATATGAGTAAACCAATTCATACATTTAACTTAAAATTATCATGAAGGCCTGTTTTTGATCAGTTTTCAGTCAAAAGACTGCTGTAATTTGATCCTGCTTCGCCTCATCTCTGCTGCAATCAACTCTGACAAGCTAGCTATAACAAGCTAATTCAAAAAATGTTAACTTGCTAATTTGCTAACATGTTAGCAAAAACAAGGTATAACACATTTAACATGTTTGTTCTCAAACCAAGCCGCATACACCACTTGTCACCATGATGGTAACTCTCCAAAAATGCACATTAACAGAAACTCTTCTGAATTAGCATAACAAAACTTTAATCGCTACTAAATCTCCCACTTAACATTAATCTTGCACACACACAAAAAAAATTTAACATTTACTCCCCTTTTGAGTGCCATGGGCAAAGCATTCTTGGAAATAGAAATCCCAGCCCAGTTTCAGTTAAACTTAAGTTTGTCTAAAAGAAATGAGTTCATAAAACTCAAAATAATGAAACATTTAAGTTTACTTAAAATGTATCAGTTCTGTTAACTTGAAAGAAAAAAAAAGTGCTAAATACTCATAAAAGTTAATTTCACTGAACTAATTTGTTGAATTTAAGTTTGTCCTACTCAAACAATTTTTTTTAAACGTTAGGGTTTTATGAAATGTTTCACCGTGTAAAATGTGTTCGGTTCTAATAATGATAGGATAAACCTGGCTTTCTGATATCCATAAATCATTAAAAGCCTGATGAAATGAAAACAATATCTGTATAACATCTAAGCATATTCAGTAGAAGAAAATGTTAAGTGAAGACTTCCCATGGCCAAGCAGAAAAGTCATATCATTATTAAGGTGCATGTAAACAAACAAACAAAGAATGTTGTGTTTTGTGGGTTGCAAAAAGTTTGAATATGGCTGTCACAGAAGAAGCTTGGACAACAGTGTAATTACATCATCTACCAGCAGGGGCTACCTGGATTATGCTAACCACCCCTTGGTCTTGGCACAGTCAACCCTAATTTGATGGAATGCCCTTTTTTCCCAATTCTTCCAATTCTAGGGATTTCCCAAGAAATATCTCAATGACTTACTTATTACTACTGAGTGCCAAGAGTAATTTACAAAGCCCCTCTGGAAAACCATATATATTGATGATGGCCCTCTGTGATCAGGGTTATAAATGAAATCTAAAACCTATGGGGAAAAGTTGTCAATGTAAATCCAACACAGGATGGCAGAGATAAAAGAACTTTCAAAAGGCAGCAACCGGTATAAACCTTAATGGCAGACATTGTGGGATCTGTAATTCATTTAAGAGGAAAATAGAAAACCTCCAGAAGACGTCTCATGGGCGCCTTATAATAGTGGTCAAGATCCTCAAAGCCATAATTAATCATCATTTATTAACAGGTAAACTTTATGGTGACTTTCAGCATTATGTCTGCACTTTGTGAGTGTGTTGTCCAAGTCAAAAAAAAGAAGAAAAAAAAAAGAAACCATCAACATTAAAAAAATAATTATTGAAAATAAATGTATTAACTAAACATTAAGTTTAAATTTTTTTTATTTTATTTCTTCAGTATCATGTGCTTCATCTCACCTTTTCTTGAGCAAACTGCCTAAACTAATGACAATATTGTATGAAAATTTTTCACATGACCTCTCACAACACAAAAGACACTTAAAAGTTTTACAATTCTCAGACCTCAACACATGGTACATGATAAAAGACGACAAGGATGACAATCAAATATGGTTCTTAATTTGAGGAACAAATACATCTCAACATCACAAGACAAGTAGTTGTTAAACATGACAGCAAAATCAACAACTGCATTGTTAATAAAACAGGCAAACAGACAAACAACGCATCCAAATAATTTATTAATGCCCCAGTGTATGCTTGGAACTCCAAGACTCAAACCAATAATCTTATATCTATTTTTTCAGCATTTACATTTTTCAGGAATATTCATTGAGATCAACACTCATAATTACAATCTGTTCTGTTTCTCACATTAACTTTACTGTCAAACTAAGCAAACTCTGGTTGAGAATGTTTGAAGTTTTTTAATGTCATTATCTTCTTATACCTTTGTGAATTTCACACAAGCTTCACAGGAATGAAGAGCGCTATTGATCAGGCTCAGGCTCATTTTTACAGGCCCTGGAGGTGTGAGCTGAAAACCACCAAGGATATCAATGAAAGCCCCAGCAAATGACGTGAAGATGAAAACGTGAGCACATCATCTGAAGGTTCAGTGGGTGATAACATGAGAAACAAAAAGTCATTCTGAGCTGTTCCACTGTCCTGTACTTTATGAGGTGAATTCACTGAGAATATATAGAGCCGTTTACTTTGTAGTCCTAAAACCTGAAAGAGAATTAGCATCGTATAAATTCTACAACTACCACGGCCCTGTCCCAAATCGCACACTTCATATGCACGTGCTTCTTGTGGACTTACAATGACACAATGTGTATTTGTTTGACAGCATTCAAAAGGTAAGTTGAATCAATGTGAAATAATGAAAACAAAGTAAAAAAATTATTTACACAAATGATATGCTTGTTTCTAAATTTTGCTATCACTCTTTTGTTTTAACAGGTTTCGTGAACCTTTTCCCTCGGTTTTTAACAAGGTAAGTTCTATGTTTGTTCACTTTAACTCAGTGTTCGATTCACCAAAAATCAGTGTTCAAGTATCAAAAACCCAAAAAATATGTGCACTTGTCAACACAGAAAACTGACACTTCAATGAAATAAAATAATGTCCTTTGATCTCAAAACCCTCAATTTCTCAGTCTTTCAAGAACAACAGTCCTTCAAATAGTTTGTAGAGAGATATAAACGTCTTTTCTCTGTCGATTAGGGAGAAAACATCGTCCAAAATGAGAAAAAGAAGATTTATTCGATTTCCTACCATTCGCAGAGTTCAGAAAAACTTTTCTTTGTTTCCACAGAAAATCCAAGAACAACTCAAGGGAGGCTCGCCAGTCCAAACCCTCCTCAAAACCACTGGAAGGCAAGGACAAATCCAGAATACAGGCATCGGAACATCTCGTCACATCAGACAGGACAGCAATCGAATTTGGAAAAGGACAGAACAAGAAAAAAAAACAAAAAAAAACAAAAACAAAAAACCTGACCTTGAACAAACAAGGTCACAAAAATATTATGAATATCTTCATTGTAACAACATACAATGAAGTTATCAATCACTATACATCATTCAAATTACACAGAACTTGAGTATTCTGAATATATGTACATGTATCTTTTCAAATAAAGATTATTTTCTTTATATATGCAATATCTGTGACTATTTTTCCAACATAGCACACTAATTATTATATAGCTGACCACTTTTCGTAACATACTTGAGCACACAGTTAACGGTTATGTACTAAATACAGCAATTCACATTATTTTTATATATAAATCACTCGCAAATTCAATTTCTCTTGCTTTTTCCACTTAAACAATAATAACGAGTTGATTGGTGATGATTAACAAGGCAAATTGACTTAATTATTGGCTTCATTCAGAAGGGACCACACCACTGGCAGCCAAACAGCAATGCACAACATTAATAACGGCTGGGACTGTCATTTACATAACATTATAACGAGAACACTATTGTAATAAAGCGTTGTGAATCCTCTATGTTGTTGTGGGAAGAGCGCGTCTACTGGAGTTAAACATTGATTTCACAACTTGTTCAAATAACTTCACTTGTGCATTAGCGTCATTTTTAAATTTATTAAGTATAAATATCTGATTAATCTCATAAAGGATGTGTTTCGTTGAGGTAAATAACCCGCAGAGCTGATGATCATCTATAGCTTCAGTGCGAGCGCTCAAAAAGTAAGGCAAAACATTAATATGATTGGGACTGTCTTCTTATACATGATATTTTAATCGTATACTTGTAATATAACGTTGTGAATTCTTTGCGCTTATTTGCTGTGATTCGGAGTTACGTTACTTCAAGTTCATCTGTGCGTGATTTTGTGCAAATAGTTGTAATATTTTTATTTTGTATAAATATCTGAATTATCTTATAGGATGTGTTCAGTTGAGTTAATTAACCTTCAGTTTATGGGTTGATTCTCTTCAGCTTCAGCGTGCGCAGCTTAAAACAGAAATGTTTACTACTGTAATATTAAAACTTTCATGTTTTCAAAAAATGAATGCATTATTTTTAATAACTAGCACTTATATGGTTCTCGTATTATTTTCATAAACACATGGTTTGTTTAATAATAATGATCACGAACAATAACAGATTTTTTTCTCAAATCATCTCATTTTGATAATAACATTACTGATTGAGCTGCGCGCGCTGAATGAACACCCGTAAACTGAAGCGCTTTGCTAGAAGGTTAATTAACTCAACGGAACACATAGGGTAATTCACATTTATACAAAAACATAATATTACAACTTATTTTTGCACAAAATCATGCACGCATGAACTTGAACTAGTAACGTAGTCAGAATAGCTCCTGTTGTGGATGCGTTCTTCCTGTAACAACACGCCGAAACACAGCAACTAGAATTCACAATATTTGAATACAATAGTGTAGACAATTAAAATGTTATTAATATGACAGCCACAATCATAGATAATGTTTTGTGTAGCTGTTTGAGCACTCGCGCTGAAGCTAAAGATGACCATCACTACAATGAAGCGCTGCTGTGTTAGATGCCATCTCGGACACAAATATGGCGGCGGGCATAGCGGAAGTGACGTCTTTGAAACCCATGGATACTTTAGCAACACTCTGTCGCTAGTAAAGTATATGTATATCACCATAAACTTTTATATTTTACAAGCTGAATGTCCGTTTCACTCACATTACAATATCAGCGTCATTCACAACAAATGGAAAATAAAATGCGTCACTTCACTTACATCAATCCATCGATAAAACACATCAAAGAAGATTATTTCTTTGTTTCTGTTCCCCGGAGCGTCAGCAAACACCGCGCTCATCAGCATGTATGCACGATAGAGAGAGCTGCCTCTGACTCCACGAGCAAACCTCGTGCAAAACCCGGAAAACAATTTCTCCGCTGCGCCACATTCTGCGCTCTCATTGGCTCATGTTATATTCAAAACTACTCGCTATTGGTCACATTAATAACCAAATAAAAATATATGTTTGTATAAAATTATTATTTTCTTTTATAAATATACTTATTTGAAGTAGTTTTCAATAGTTTTCACATTAGTATGTTAGGATATTAATAACATTATTTATCTCTATATTACTCTGATAACCTTGGTTACACTTCTTTGTGAGTGATATACACCCTCAATACACACTTTTGCCAAGACAGCACTAGACTTCTACCCGGCAGTTAAAGCAGCATTATGAAAGTGTGGACTTGGAAGAAGAACACAAGGGATTATGGTTCCATTTGAGACAGGACCACAACAATGTGAGTTTACATGCTTGATGAAACGGACAGCTTTTATTAGTCCTTATGCAGCAACTTGTTAGAAGCTTCAAAATACAGGTATGACTGCGTGTCATTAATGTCATAAAGAACATATTTTACACAATAATAGACAACAGATTCTAAAAACCCTTTAGAAATTCCCAAGGAACCCATGGCTAATAAACCGCCCACTGATAGCACTGTCTATTTTGCATGTGCTGTCTGTGTTGTTTAACATGCAGTTCACTAAATGAATTACGCAATGTGCAGTAAATAGTAAAACTATTTGCACTACCAGAGTGTTTATTCTTACGGTAATAAATTAAAATATTAAAATAACAAACACCAGTTTGCAACATCAACACGCAGTAAAATAGACTTTTTTGGTACAGCTAAAATAACTGGAAGTGTTCGACACCAGAAGTCTTGCACATTCAGGTTAAAAATAGCCACGTTGCTCTTATGTTAAAGGTGGATAAATGTGTTCTTTCAAGGATAACATATTTCTGTGCAGTACATATAGAATTAAAACAGTAACTACAGATTTACTTTCTATTTTTTAGCTAATTTCAAGATGCAGTTTTCAATAACACACTTTAGTAAAGCCTTCATGTGCTCACATAGTAATATCCTACCATAAGAATCAACAACAAAAAAGCGAACTTGTCAAGACCAGGTTAAATAAATGAGAATGTATTTCCTGTACAATATACCTTTTCCTTCACATTATCTGTTTTGTCCTTTCTGTAAGTTGTTGCATTTACATGCTAATAGGCTCAGAGCCAAATATCAAGTCAGAGGTTTAGCCAGCGTTTAGCCACAAATCCAGTTTGGCAGTTCAATCTCGAACAGTTCAAAACAATTCCAGCACTAACAAATTAAAAGAGGAAGTGACCTGTGCTCTTGCATTCAACTGAGAATGTCAAGTCAAGCCCGGCTAGCTTATCACCGTAGACAGTTGAAAGGGAATGGACAGCAGATGACATTTATGAAAGATGTGATTCATAAATCAAAGCTAATACAAACTACCAAAAAGCATATTATTGGCTGCTATTCAGTTAAACAGAAGAAGTGGAGTCGAGTGAAACTGAACGCCTCTTGTTGATCATTTCCAATTTTACTGCTAGAAGAAGTGTTTTGGTAAGTTTGTTGGCTATAAATAACATTATTACGGTATCTAAGGGACTGTAGAATGACACACTCAAGCGCTCAGTAGTATGTGTGTTTACAGGCACTGCATTGTTTACTGTTTGACGTTCTCCCTGTCAGGAAACTGTAGTCACATTTTCTGCAAGAACATCATGATACGGTGCTTCATGTCTCTTCTTTGAAGCATAATTAATTAGAGGAAGCCACGCTGTGGTTAATTAAATTTTCAATCCATTTCATGTAACAGGCACATTGTTTGCATGCCCAGCAGTTGCACGTCACTCAAAGCGTTGCTCGATCAAAGGGGGGCTCACTTTGAGCAAAGTGACAGATGAGTTTCAGTGAGTAGCAGCAGGAGGGACGCCCATTGCCATCAGCACTTTCAAAGCAAGTTTCTCCCAAAGTGTTATATCAACACTGATTATTGTGACATGAGAAAAAAACATGTCCCACAACTTTAGCTATCTTCCATTTTGAAAAAAAAAAAAAAAAAAATCAACATATAAATCAATCACAGATTATCAGAATGTTCTTAACACAAATGTACAATGCATTTGTACATTTACAATACATCGCTCCCTACCTCTAAAACAACCTGTCCTCACATCATAACTCAGTACTTTATATAGAGTACAGTACTTATATAAAGTACTTTATACTACTGTTCAAAAAGTTCAGGGTCAGTAAGATTTTTGATGGATTTTGAAATAATTCTCTAGAACTGAACTCTTGATAAAAAAAAAATGCAGTAAAAACTGTATTATTGTGAAATATTACTACAATTTAAATAACTGTTTTATTCATTTAATATATTTCAAATTGCTATTAATTCCTGTGATGACAAAGCTGAATTTTCAGCATCATTACTCCAGTCTTAAGTGTCACATGATCCTTCAGTAATAATATGCTGATTTGATTTTATTATCAATTTTGTGCTACCTAATATTTTTGTATTTTTATAAATAATGTTTTTATGAATAGAAAGTTCAAAAGGTCAGCATTTCTTTAAAATAAATATCATCTGTAACATTATAATATGTATAGACAGTCACTTTTGATCAATTTAATGCATCCTTGCTGGATAAAATAGTTTTTAAAGGGGTCATATAATGCCACTTTTTTTACTTGTTAATGTTTTAGCTCAAAATACCCCAGAGATAATTTTTTATAGCATGTTAAATTTGTCACTTTTTGAGGGTGAGCAAAAACGCTCAGTTTTTGTGTGTGTCCCTTTAAATACAAATGAGCTGCTGCTCCTACTTAGAGGGTGGAGTTGCAAGAGCTCATGTTAGCAGCACCGATTACCTCACGCAGACTCACTGAAAATGTCTGAAACTGTTCAGCCTTTAATGTTCAAACCGGAGTCGGACAATGATGGAGAGACTCAAGAAGAAGTGACAACATGTAAAATGCAACAGGACGTTTCTGATTGGTTAGTTGATGAATTTATGTAGCTGATGTGGAGTTAACTATCTTAAAGTCATTGATTAGCATATTTTGTCATGATAATATATAAATCGCTCAAGTGGGAACTGTTGTAAGATGCCTACAGAGCCAGAGAATATATGCTGCATGAAGACAGAACAGGTACAGTTTAGTTTAATTACGGTTATAACTTGCATTTATGACATGCTATTGCATTTGTGTTACTGTATTGCAATAACATGGCCTCACCCCCTTTGTTACGTGTTCTCGGGGGCAGGGTTTATGCACATTTTAGGGTTAGTGATGTCACCAACCCGGGAAGAAGCTCGTTGTAGTCCCTACCAGCCATTTCTTGTAGTCCTTAAACAGAGAATTCTTTAAAAGAAAATATCTCCCTTTGCACTGAACTTTGAGCGTCGTAACTTTGCAGATGTTGTTTGTGCTCTAACAGATACATTACACACTAACTAAAGTTAAAAAATTGAAATCATAATCAACCACCCCTTTAAAAAAATCTTAATGACCCTAAACTTTTGAACAGCAGTGTAAAATATATGCATCTTTAAAAGAGAATATTTAAATATATACTTTCATTACTTTTATATGGGTTCGCAGACATGTCTCTAACTTATTGATATTTATGAAAATAAAGTCAGCCTTTATCCTGCCTTCCTCCATCAAGAACATCTTTCCATAATTCACCTTCTACCAGTGGCAAGATAAAGCAACTCTTGGTTGACTGATTCTCAGATAATTTCCTTTATTCAAAATATACATTATTATAGCTGCAAACATGAGAAACAAAACAAAATGACCAATGTATTTAGTTTATACTGTATGCTATGCAAAATCTGATTATATTGTCAACACAGTATAGGATATCTGACAGTAGTGGCAATTCAATAGATGGAGCTGAAAATCAGTTATTAATGCTAAATTTGAAGATTTTTATAATAAAATTTGACACGACAGTGCACTACATTTGTATCTTTTGTACACATAAGTGACAACAAGAAAATTTTGTCCAAGCGCCAAACAAAGCTCCTAAGTTTATATAACTTGTATCTTCTCATCCACAGTCCTAACAGCTCTTCATAGCACTCTTTATTGGTTTTTATCTCCTATTCCTGAAAAAGTGGCTTTGCTTTCAAGACTTCATATCAGTCTGACAGGCTCAGTGAGGGTCTTAATTTTACACTGAACTTGAGTGAGACAGGTTCACTATGGGGGAGCATGACACATTAGTGCACATTAGCTGGCATGCTAATCTCTGTTCTGGTAGGTAGGAGGTCGAGAGTCCAGGAGATGAACCGGAGGCTTAGCTCCCCTGCTAATGCACGCTAATGCTGGCTAATGTGCTGGGGAGATGTAATTGGGCTCCAGCAGTGAGAGCTCTGTGGGCGTGTGTCCTCTCTCCGAGGGTTGTGATTTAAAAGACTTGTCCATCCAACTAAAAATATGTCTGTTTATGTGATTATGTAATATGGAACGATTAGCAGGAGACAAGCAGAAAATAGATATGTAGATCAACCTGAACTTCTGTGCATTAGCTTGTATAAAAGTGAGGCTCCCCAGAGGACAGGTGTTAAAGCTCTGATTCATGAACAGGAAAATCCCACATTTTCAAATCAGCCATTAGTTTATTCCAGCACTTTCTTATCCATTCATTCAGCAAAGCATAGAAATCCACAAAAATCAAAGAAATCCAAGAAAATGGCAGAAAATACAAAAAAACCCAGCACATTTCTTGCTTTAAAGAGCGAATCTTTTACTTTGACATAGACTATGATTATTTAATTAAGCCACAGGGCATAAGTCAAGCAGCAAATTAGCATTTCATTACTTGCTCAACGACAGTACTAACCTGCGATTCAACCTACTGACTCTCGGGTCTTAATCTTCAAGCTGCTGCAGGAGCGAGGCGGCTGGAATGCACCGCTATCCATTTTAGTGTGTAACTTTTTTTTTTTTATCTTGAGATAGGGCACAAATCTTCGGTCATTCTAGAACAGACTCAGTTAAAGCTTTAGAAGAGGAAGATTTATATGCTTTTAAAACTTAGGAGCTCCAATTTCCTCTTAAAAAGCCTCTCGGCTGTGCTGTGGATAGATCAGAGACATTCTCAAATGTCCTGTCAAGGTATTTATTTACTTAGGTGCACACTAAAATGATCAACCTGTATGGCATACAAAGAAATTTTGCTGTACAATGAACCTCAAATACTAACTCTTGGGTTTAACATCACACTTACAGATGGCACATTTATTAGCCAGTGTTTGGCACCAGAATGCATCATAAACTCCTAAATATCAAACATTTGCAATTTGCCTCCATGGACAATTTAAAATGTCTAAAATACACTATATTGCCAAAAGTATTGGGACACCCCTCCAAATCATTGAATTCAGGTGTTCCAATCACTTCCATGGCCAAAGGTGTATAAAATCAAGCACCTAGGCATGCAGACTGCTTCTACAAACATTTGTGAAAGAATGGGTCGCTCTCAGGAGCTCAGTGAATTCAAGCAGGGTTTCCATGGCCGAGCAGTTGCATCCAAGCCTTACATCACCAAGTGCAATGCAAAGCGTCGGATGCAGTGGTGTAAAGCCACTGGACTCTATAGAGCAGTGGAGACGTTTTCTTTGGAGTGACGAATCACAGTTCTCTGTCTGGCAATCTGATGGACGAGTCTGGGTTTGGCAGTTGCCAGGAGAACAGTACTTACATTGTGCCAAGTGTAAAGTTTGGTGGAGGGGGGATTATGGTGTGGGGTTGTTTTTCAGGGGTTGGGCTTGGCCCCTTAGTTCCAGTGAAAGGAACACTTAATGCTTCAGCATACCAAGACATTTTGGACAATTTCATGCTCCCAACTTTGTGGGAACAGTTTGGGGATGGTCCCTTCCTGTTCCAACATGACTGCGCACCATTGCACAAAGCAAGGTCCATTAAGACATGGATGAGCGAGTTTGGTGTGGAGGAACTTGACTGGCCGGCACAGAGTCCTGACCTCAACCCGAGAGAACACCTTTGGGATGAATTGGAACGGAGACTGCGAGCCAGGCCTTCTCGTCCAACATCAGTGCCTGACCTCATAAATGTGCTTCTAGAAGAATGGTAAAAAAATCCCATAAACACACTCCTAAACCTTGTGGAAAGCCTTCCCAGAAGAGTTGAAGCTGTAATAGCTGCAAAGGGTGGGCCAACTCCATATTAAACCATACGGATTAAGAATGGGATGTCATTAAAATTCACAAGCACGTAAAGGCAGGCGTCCCAAAACTTTTAGCAATATAGCGTAGTTAAATTACTATTTGGAAAATTCATTCTAATAGCTATGTTCACACATTCAGCATTTAAGACTGGCAATCGTAGTTTATAGGTGTAGTAGGTCTTAATCTCAATCTCAATTAATCTCAAACATGCAGTTTACAGTATGAATGAATACATAGGCTATATCACCAGTAACCACAGTGACAGTGTCTGAAGTAAATATCCATAACATAGTAATGGGTGCTTTTGAAACACTGCATTTACAAATCTTTCAATGCAGTGGTTCGGAGCTTGTATCACATTCGGCAAGTCACATGAGGTGTGTATTTAGGCGTGTTCGGTGATGTGCCAAGTCGCCGACCAATCGGTGTAAGATATCAAAGCACAGGGAGAGCAATTAAATGGCTCCGTATGCTTTTGAATTGATTTACTTTGATGTCATACAACGCTCGGTCTGCGCAGCGCCGCTTCAAGTTGAATACACCTATCGAAACATTTTGTGAAGCAATTGGTTCGATTGATTCAAAGTTTCGAAAAGCTTAGTTTCTCTGATCATTGCCATAACACTTCAAAATCTTATCACATTTGACATGATAAGAGCCTAACCGTGGTGCGTGTCCATCCTTTAACTCCAACAACAGCTTTTATACTTGAGCAGTCTTTATACCAGACCACAAAACTGAACAGTTCCGTTCACACAGCAGCCATTTGCCTATAATACTGTTGTGAGTCCTGGACTTTTCAATTACTTGCTGCATGTTACTTCGTGACACCAGTAGATGTTGACAAGTGACTGCTTTATGATCGAGTCACTTGAATTTATTCACTCAGTCAATTAGTTCAAATCACTAATTTATTCAGGAACAAATTCAAGTGACACCCAGTGTCCAAATATGCCTACTTCCATACTAAATAGTACGTGAAAAACATAGGTGACCATATCACATACTACACACATTCATACTATATATAACAACATACTTTTTAAAGGTTATGAAGTAAGTTTCAAATCAAATGTATACCATGAGTGTCAAACTCAGTTTCTGGAGGGCCACTGCCTTACTCCACAACACCTCGCCTTGCAGTTTCTAGTAATCCTGAAGACACTGATTAGCTGGTTTAGGTCCGTTTAATAAGGGTTGGTGCTAAACTCTGCAGGACAGTGGCCCTCCAGGAACTGACACCCCTGTACTATACAGTTTGGCTACATTCAAAATCATTTACTCTCTTGAGTAGGTACTTAGTTTGCATAATTACTTCACAACCACTAAAAAAAGTATGTTCTATATAGAATGAATGTGTGTAGCATGAATGTAATCTGGGATGTACTGCATTTACCATGTTGTCCATATCATGTGACTTACCAGCGTCAGTTGTGTCCCTTCACAGCCATTCACAAATCCTCTCCTGTGGCCTCATGGGATAGTAAAATGTTTATCGTATGCGCACTTCAGAATCTCGCCAGAAGTAGTAGGACATCTGGGTACTTTTTGCCTACTCTTTTATGAGTACTGTGAATTCGGAAACATTGGGCCCTATCATGCACCTGGTGCAATGCGGCATTTATCATTTTCATGTCGTGCACCACGTTGTTTAAATGGGAAATTTGTGTGCCCATGGGCGTGCTGGTCTGAAAACGGGGTGTTTAGGTGCATTGTTGGTGCATTGCTATTTTGAGGCAACTGAAATAGACTGCGCCATTGACCAATTGAAATCTGGTCTAAAGTCAATGCTGCAATATTTGTTTTGTTATTTAAAAAGCGCATTAGTAATATGCATCTATAGGCGGGTGCACAAAGGGAGTACACTCTGCTTATTAAACACAGATGGATGCGCAGCAGCACACAATCATGCCAAATATTAAAAATAAAAGGATTACAATGTAAAAGATTATTATTGTGTACATAAAGATAAAAATACTTTGGTGGAATCCAGCTTAGATGGTCTGCTTGCGCGCTTTAACCTCGAGTCCTCGCTAGAGAAGCGTTCAGTTTTTCCGCTTGCAAATTTCGCCATGTAAATAGTGAATCCACCATGGTGCATGTGCAACTGGCTTTTAAAGGGAATGGGAGATGAGACTCTGACTGGTTTATTGCACGTTACTCCCAAAACTCACCCATTACTCATTAAGAGAATAGGGACAACCCTTTTAGACCATGCACCGGGTGCGCTGACCATTTTTCCCTTCGTTAAACTAGCATTCGGACACACTCTAAGTGCACTCTAAGTTAGACCATGTGCTTAGATTGTTAAAAAATATGGCCCATTCTGTCACATACTATTTTTCACCAACTATATACTACTATGTGATTTTGGATGCAGCCACTGAGATTTCCGTTGCAGTGACTGTCTTAGGGTGTTTTCACACCTAAGTGTTTGTTTCGGAACCTGGTGCGTTTTCTCCCTTGGCCCGGTTCGTTTAGGCATATGTGAACACGGCAATTGTGCTCGGACCCACACTAAAACAATTGCTCTGAGATTGCCTGAACGAGGTGGTCACGGCCCGATTGCAAACGAACTCTAGGGAGGTTCCCTTGTGGTGTGAAAGCAATTCGACCCAACGGACCAATGAACAAAACAATATCATATTTCATAACGGGAAATTATTATATAATTGTTATATAATATGCAGCAGTGTTTGATTCTGTAAGTGAGCACATTAGTTACTGCAGTTAAAAACCAAAGAGCGCCTTATGTAAAACAATGTAATCGCGCTTCTCTGTGTAAGAATGCTGTCCCGACGAAGCCTTGATTCCCGCTCTAGTTTTGTGAAAGCAAACCGAACCAAGAAGAAAATGCAACATTGTAACAAATTAAGTCCATGTTTCGGAACAATGCAAATGATCTACAGGTGTGAAAACGCCCTTAATGAGTAAATCACTGAATCACTTACTTAACAGATTTATTTAAACACTGATTCATTCAGGAACAAAACACCACTACTGTGTGAGTCACAACAGTTAATTCTGAAGCTTTGTTTTATAACAAAAATACATTAAAGTAAACAGCAATTTTGTATCTAAAATGTAAGTTACTTAACTTCTGGTTTATTGAATTGTTGTAATGCAATATTACACAATAATTGTTTTTTTGCTGAATATCAACACGGCTGTGGTTACCTGATATTCGGACCAACAGCAATCTTGCTTAAGTGATGTTGCTTAAAAATATATTTTCCACAATATTTTTATTTTATTTTCACTTTTTAACACTTTGAAATACAGCCTTTTACATTCATGTACATTCTTTCGAATTCCATATACATGTTGAAGAATTTATCAATTCTACAAGGTCGGAACCACAGTGTCCACAAATATTAATCTTCCACTTCTTCATCTGTTAAATTCAAATCCTTAATACAATTAATGAAAGGGCTCCATATGTTTTCAAATACATGCTGTTTAGCCTTTAAAGGTGCCCTCGAATGAAAAATTGAATTTACCTTGGCATAGTTAAATAACATAAGTTCAGTACATGGAAATGACATACAGTGAGTCTCAAACTCCATTGTTTCCTCCTTCTTATATAAATCTCATTTGTTTAAAAGACCTCCGAAGAACAGGCGAATCTCAACATAACACCGACTGTTACGTAACAGTCGGGGTGTATGCCCCCAATATTTGTATATGCCAGCCCATGTTCCCAACATTATGAAAGGCATTAGACAAGGGCAGAACGTCTGGATCTGTGCACAGCCGAATTATCAGACTAGGTAAGCAAGCAAGAACAATAGCGAAAAATGGCAGATGGAGCAATAATAACAGACATGATCCATGATATCATGATATTTTTAGTGATATTTGTAAACTGTCTTTCTAAATGTTTTGTTAGCATGTTGCTAATGTACTGTTAAATGTGGTTAAAGTTACCATCGTTTCTTACTGTATTCACGGAGACAAGAGCAGTCGCTATTTTCATTTTTAAACACTTGCAGTCTGTATAATGCATAAACACAACTTCATTCTTTATAAATCTCTCCAACAGTGTAGCATTAGCCGTTAGCCACAGAGCACAGCCTCGAATCAGATGTAAACAATATAACAGTATACAATACTCACATAATCCGACGCATACATGCCGCATGCATGACGAACACTTTGTAAAGATCCATTTGAGGGTTATATTAGCTGTGTAAACTTTGTTTAGGCGCTGTTTAAGGCAAGCACGAGCTCCGTGGGCGGAGTGCACGAGATTTAAAGGGGCCGCACAGAATAAATCGGCGCGTTTATAATGATGCCCCAAAATAGGCAGTTAAAAAAAGTAATAAAAAAAAATCTATGGGGTATTTTGAGCTGAAACTTCACAGACACATTCAGGGGACACCTTAGACTTATATTACATCTTTTAAAAACATGTTCTAGGGGACCTTTAATATGTAAGTTATTTTTTCTAATGGAAGGCTTGACAACATCTGTTTTATCCATTGAGTATAACTTGGTCTGTGAATCTTTGTCCTCAACAGAGCGACACATTTTTTGGCATAAAGCAAGCTGAGGTCTATAAACGCTCTTTCACCTCTACTATAATTTTGTTTCTCTGGGTATAAACCTAAGAGAAAAAGCTTAGGGTCCAGTAAAATTTGTTTTGAAATTATCTTCTCAATTATTACTCTTACCTCTTCCCAGAATAATTAAATTTTTCTGCATTGCCAGATACAATGAAACCAAGTTCCTCTAGCCTCCATATACATTTGTCTGGTATGTTTTTATTATATCTATTTAATTCCACCAGTGCTACATATGTCCACATTAACCATTTAAATTGTATAAGTTTAAAGAGTGTATTTATAGAAAAATATATTTTCAAACAGATAGAGGCTATATTTGTAAAAATCGCTAAATATGTTCACATTTGTTCATTCATTTCGCCTGCAACTAAAATGCATTGCAAATTAAATTACAGTTACCATCTCACATTTCTTTAGGCAAGATGTTTTTTTTTTTTCCTAATCTAATTTAATTTTGCAGATGAATTGCAAATATGCAAAGCTTCGGTCAAAAATAAGTTCCCCAAAACATACTCATGATCTGCAAGGTACTTTATGTTCTTCAAATATGCTCTATAAATCACTCAGATTAACACAGGATTTGTCATATGATTTGCACATGAAAATGATATTCCACAAATCTCTCAATCACAATAATTCCAGGTATGCCTGTAAAAATATTGCCTATTGTCCCAAATGTATTCTGTTGTTTAGGCTCCATAATCTTTTATGTCTCTTTGTAAGAGTAACTGTACTCAAGGTTTGCGAGCCGCTGTAAGATCACACCGACCGGCATATTCAGTTTGTTGAGGTATCAGTTGCTTGGCTAATGAGACCATATATAAGCATGGATTCTCTGGCTCCTGCTGGCTGCTCTGAGATAGATGATGTGCATTAGCTTTCCTGTGGTAAGAATAGAGAAATTTTCAGGGGGCCTGATGAAAAATTGCCCATTTGAAAGTGGGGCAGACAGTCTCTGCTCGGGAGACGGCGGGTTTGTCAGAGAGAGAGATTGTATGTTTGTGTGTGTGTGAGAGAGAGAGAGTGAGTGGGACTTTTCTTCTTGTGCTGGTTAATAAATTGCATGGCTATAATCAACATATTTATATTTAGAATATGTGTGGATATGCAAGTGCGTCACTGCATGTGTGCAAGGCCTCAATTATTTGTTTTTATTGGAGAAGTTGTTTATATATATATCTTATGCTCAGTTGTGTACGGTTCTAATCAGGCCACCATTGGCTTGCAGAAACCAAGAGATGAGATGGTGGAGAGTTAGTGTGTGATGGCAGCAGGTGTTTGTGTATATGAAGGTAATCAGGCTGGCTGACAGCTCTTGCGCTGGGCCTGTATTAAGGCCCGCACCCTCGAGCAAGCCAATATATTTCCCAGGTGGACCAGAAGGTCAATTTCAGGATAGTTGTGGTACAGACAATAAGAACAGAGCAGAAACCTCTTTTGTCTTTCATTCTAGAGTAAAAGGGAAAACAAAGTAGCATACAAACGATAGGTAGATAGATAGATAGATAGATAGATAGATAGATAGATAGATAGATAGATAAGCCTTTATTTATAGCAATAAAATGTAAAAATATTTATGAATCTTTCATGTCATAAAGATAAATGTATAATTTCCCTTTTATCGTTTTGTAGATAAATGTAAGATCCCTAAACCCCATCTCAAACCTTAAACCCATTTTATCCAGAATGTTGAAAGAATAAAACATAATGGACAGAAATGTGTAGGAAAATGACAATTTTAGTAAAGATATAACATTAAAATTATATTTTGAGCCACTAATCCTACACCTACCCCTACCCATAACCTTATTAATCCGGCTTCTCTCTGTGAAGGCGCGCACTCATTTCAAGTGTCAATCCACTGAAACATGGCATGTCGCAATCTGTGACGAAGCAGGTGAGAACCAATGAGCGTTCGACATCAGTGCTGTAAACCATTTCGTAAAGATTCTCGAGGGTGCAACTTTCAAATTTGAATCATAACGAGCAGCGCGGGCTTTGACTGTGACAGTCGCTTCTGAGAATGAAGATGAAGATTGCCGGATAAAGGGCTAAATTTGGATCTGTTCCTTACAAACATATGGATTCTAAAGATTTGGAGTACAGCGAACAATTAAAATTGATGTGATTTGTGAATTTATGTTGTGATTTGGTGTATCTTATGGTTGTATTGTCAGTCGTTGCATAGGAGAAAACGGCTTCTGTGTCACACAGCAAACAAACTATTACAAAATAGTTAAACAATTACAGAAATTTTATTCATTTTAAGGTTTCAAATTGTAGTCTTGTTTAACATAATGTAATCCTCCGCACAAGTCACGAACAGAAATGTTATTTCATATTAAGTAGATGAGTAAACTGCATTCAATAAATTTGACTAAAAACATGTATTGATATGATTATTGAATACAACAGATCTAAAACACTAATGCCACGATTTTAATATTAATACATGGGAATTCATACACATTCACACTTGGATACGTAAATTATTTATGTTTTATTGCTGTTAATACGTAAGTATTTTTACGTTTTAGTGCTATAAATACGTCAATATTGTACGTTTTTGTGTGTATGAAAACGTAAGTAAATGTACGTAAAAATACACACTTACATAAAAATGCACACGTATTTTCATGAGATCACGTTGGATAGATAGATTTACTGAGTTACTGCTGTCTTGCCAATTGAAATGACTCACTGTTCTTGAGTCATATGCAAACTGCAGTAACTGCAAATCTGCTGCAGTTTGTGTAAATTATGCAAACTTCTACATGTGTTTTTTTGTCTGGGAAAGGAGCAAAATATTGTTTAAAATATATAGCTAAATAAATATGATTAAAATGCATAACACTGGATGTATAATAATGTCTTCTTAAAATAATATTTATAATTGACAGCAATTTACCATTAAGTAACAATAAGAAAAAACAGATGTAAAGATGCAAAAAAAGAGTAAGAAGTTCAGTGAAGTACACTAGGTAGCTGTTCTGTGGAAAAAGAATCTTATATATTCATATATTATCTCCAAATCTGGGATTATGTCACATACTACTCCGATAACCTAAAGGCTCAGTAATCCAAAATCTGAAATCATGTGATACTAGTTATACCTAACACATACTAATTCACTGACAGTGCTCTCCAGTGGCTCATATAGTCAACATGTGAACTGTGATCTGAAACCTTACAGATCATGCCATGCAATTACATCTGTATCTTGAAATACTGAGAAGGACATACTCCAGACCCCATTTTTCTTGCTGCTGTGGTTCTTTTTGCAATTTTCTGTTGTGTAACAGCAACAAATAAACATAAGAAAATAATCTGTATTATTGACTCTTCGATTGACGACACTCAAATACTAAGCACAATCTTACTTCCACAGCCCAGAGGAACATAAGCCACATCTTTGCCCTCTTTTAATTAGTTCTCTGAGTTCATCTGTGAACAGTTTCGGCTATTGAAGCAGTAATTACTGCATTTATAAATCTGAAACTCAGTCACTCTGAAGTCTAACAGAATCACAATCAGTGCTAGCTAATCTTATCCAATCTCTGGCATTTGGAGAGTGCTATAGTTTTCAGCTCCAGGTTTGTGGGCTGTTTTTAGCCCTGATTGGTGAATATTTCCATCATACACAGCTACAAAGCTCTTCAGCCACAGTCAGAATCCAAGCCGTGTGGATTAACAAAGCTGGAAATCTGCATTCAAAGTCAAAAATCTTTCAATGAGATGATCCACACACAGTTTTGGCATCTGGATTTCTTGCATCTGCCAGATTGGCTCAATACACCCCTGGAAATCTGCAGTAGGATCAAAAGAGGTGGGGGGCTTTAATAGAGAGTTTGTGTAGCCCTGGGCAAGAGGCTGATAATGCCACTCTCTTCTGGATCCCTGGTGTAATTGCTGTAAAATAGCTTCTTGCGGAAATCGTTTGACTCATCAAGTGGTCCCTTGAATAATAATGGCCTCTTGTCTAATAATTCACATTATCACGCATGGTGTTATTTTGTCTAACAGTTTTTTTTTCTCCTGATAATATTTTTAAAAAATTAGTCAAATTAAATACCTGATCTCCTTATCGAATTGACACACTTGAAGTACTAGATCTGAGTTTATTTCTATATGCTTTCCACTCTGATTCTCTCTGTGAAATAATACCATTTCTCTGTTGCTTGCTGAGCTTTTCTCGTGCACTAGTTTGAGAAGCTCTTTCCTTGTCATCCATATTCGCCATGTTAGGTGCCTCAGAAAGGACCCCTTTGATATACTCAGGCGCTTGTAGGGCAGCTCTCCAGCTGGCATTTGGGCCGGAAAAGATGAATGCCTCCCCACCTGGGCAGCACGCCTAATCCGTCTCTTTCATCCTGAAGAGAAGGAATAAGGAATCGGGGGGATAGCAAAAAAGAGATGGTAAAGAATGTAGGAAAAGAAGGATATGGAATGAGAAGAGAGAGATAATGATATTTAGTGCATCTGTTCTTAGCTGGTTTTGCTTGAGAATTTGTATACATTACACATCAAATGGCAACCAAAATTTATTGTACAATTGTCAACATTGAGATGCATTAATATGACTTTTATTTTATTATTATTATTAGTTATATTTTATCATTTGCATT